>JAPDSC010122399.1:0-13853 GCA_026290005.1 Latrodectus geometricus | reverse complement strand
CGAATATAAATTTGGGAGAGGGCAGGCATCTGAAAGGAAACACTTGTTTCAAAAGTTCAACAATAGTAATAAAAGCTGTAAAGAAAATAACTACTTTTCCTCATCAAAGCAACGGATAAACAAAGAATTTTCTCTTGCCGCTTCTCAACTAATTTCTCTCTGAGATCTGCATGATTCTAATCGTGGGAGGGCCATCCATCAGCAGGCGTGACACTTCCGGAGTGTACAGCAGTTGACGGGCAATCATTCAAGGCGCTTGTTAGACACAGCAGATTTCTTTCACACGCCTCGCTTTTTATTGGCTGGAAATTGGATTTCTTCCTTCCTTTGGAAAGTTTTGTTTGTTTTGGGATAGCAATTCAAAATGGGTTAAGACGCTAAGCAATCTCATCTGGGAAACCATGTGAGTTTAGAAGTTCTTCGGGGTTTAAGTAAGGAAAAATTAAAAATAAGAAAAATTAACGTATATGCAGTTTCTGGGTGAAATTTTCAAACACGATTATAATTCCCTCGATTCATCATATTTTACCGCTTATTAAAGTAATCACTAATCAATTTTTCTTTGCGTGTTTGCCTGAATTAATAAGTCAGATTACAAAATTCTAACCGACTTATTGAAATGTTAAAATGTCCTTTTGAGAGAAAACTTTTTGATTGAAGAGATTACTTAATAGGAGACTTAAAACATGTTGTACAAAGTTTACACTAATGAAATCAATTCGAACAAACAATTCGAACAGTTTTTAACTAATGAAAAATCTACAATTTTCTTCGTTGAATCTTAATGTATTTTCTAATGGAAAATCTCCATTTCACAAAATATTTTAAAGGCAGATTTTGTTGTTTGTCTCTGTCATGGAAATCTTTTTTTCTAAAATAATGAATTAATAAAGATCACAAAAATGTTTATAGGCAATTGTAAATTACAAACTTATCGATTTATTTCAAATATTCAAAAACTGTATTATCATCGAGAATAGTTGTTCATGAATTAAATGTAATATTTATAACTATCAAAATAAATACGGTAAATTATCACGAGAATAATGAGTAATCTTATAGATTTTGAATTTGTAATGATCAACTGAAATATTAATTATAAATATTATTATGATTTTGAACGTACATTAATCATAATAACTATACTTTAATTGCAATCGAAAGCAATTTCATTCATAAGACTTCACATGAAGTTTAACTAAGAATATTTTAATGGTATTTACTAATTTGTTGTACGATAAACAGGATATTTCAGTAATTGTTTACTGAATATATATTCTCATTGCTCAATTTAATTATTCCAAAAAAGTAAAAATAAGACCAAACATTAAAAAATAAATATAATTAATGAAGAATTCAAATATTTTCCAAAATTTCAATTAATATATTAAAGTTTTAAGATTTTCAGCTTTTATATTTGCCATATAATGTAATTTAACTAGATTTAAATAAGTTGAACATCAAGTATCATCTTAAAGTAAAATTTACTTAAATGAAAATCTATAAAAAAAATTAAAGTATCTAATTATGAAAAATAGTTATAATTTTTGAAATAAGTATTTAGCTAGAATTAGAAATTTATAAATATATATATACTAATATATTTTTAATAAAATACAAACAACGGCGTATGCGATAAAGCTTTGTATCAATCTTACATTCATTCTTTTTTATTAATTTAAAAATTTGAATGTTATAAATTTTACATAGCATACAATATCTGCTTATATATTTGATTATTATATATTAAAATAAACGAAAAATGTGTTAAATATTGTTATAATTGAATAAAAATTTTAAAAAAAAGTTTAAATCGTCCTTGCCGATTTAAACAAAACATAAAGTGAATGTTTTGTTTTATGTTTCTTATTTTGCTTTTTCTCCCGTTCTATTGTCAAAATGCTAAGAGTCCTAGTCAATGGAAGATAGCTTCTCGAACCGATACTTTGGTCTTTACATATGAAATCTGCTTATTAACAAAATAAACTTCAACACTATTTTTAATTTTGATTTTCAAAGAGCTCAAGCCACAGAGACGCACTCGATGCCATGTTTTTCGCGTACTTAGAACAATTAATGTTTTACTCACAAAATGATCTTCAAAGACATTTTGAATTCAAATTGAATGATTCATTAGACGAAAATGATGTGATGTTTTCAAAACTATTTAGTTACGATTAAAATACTTGTGTCAGTATGCGCATAACTGGATTTCATTGGAAATCGCTTAAAACCATGGTTATCTCTATCTCGTAACAATCAATGTAACGCACAATAAAATCTATTGGAAATTTTTTTTAAAAAAAAAGAAGTTTTAAAATATTGTATACACAGTACAAAAGGAACACAAGATTTAAATTTGATATTGTGTACATACGATTTTTTTTTTCACAAAAATGCATTAATAACATGAGAAAAGGATTTTTAAATACTGAGAAATAAAAACAAAATTTTCATAAGTCAGTATTCCAAATTTTTGGCACGAAATATTAATATACATGTTTACAAATAATATAGGCACATATATTTTTAATAGATACAAACACGCACAACGATTTATTTGTTGCTTGCATAAACAATCAAATAACAAAATTTAATGTTTTTTACATGCTAAATAAAATAAATTTATCTTTACTTAACGATTAATAAATATTTAGTTTTTTAATAGTAGTATCGACACAAAATCTTCAAGAATATATAAAATAACCAATTCCTCTAAGATATTCAATACAATTTTTTTCAATTGCTCATTGAAAAGCTAATCCCACTGACAAATTTACTTGTTTTAGTTTGGTGGATATACATAACTGTATTCCACCAAAATAACCAAATGCTAAATATGCATAATTGTATATTTAGCATTATTACTGAAAACAATTAATTGCTTAATTCGCAGACCAATTATAAGTAAAATATAGTGACGTACACATGATCTTAACTGTAACGAAAGAAACAACTATTTAATGGTTGATAAATAAATATATTTCAGTTTTATATATTCGCAAATATATATATGTGAATATATTAAGAAAACAATATATTTGTAAATAATCTGTTTGATACACATCATAGGTTTAAATTTTTTTTAACGTAATATTATCTCTGATATATAATATTATATTTGATACATAAATGGTTCATGATATATATATATATATATATATATATATATATATATATATATATATAATTGGATAACTGATAAATTGCAAATTGCATTGCACCTGTGTGTATAATGCAATTTATCAGCTATCCAATTAGATTCAGTGTATGTGTATGATTTAGCTTTTTCAAAAACTATTTAATTCATACAAATTACTGCCACTTAAAGCTTTGTTTTTGTTAAAATTTATAAGTTTATAGCCAATAAAGTTGTATTATGTATAAAAATCATTATCTTCTTCCAACATATGATTTTAATGAAGAAAAGCATTAAAAATCACATTATTTCATAAAACAAAAACAACAAATCGAAATTTATAAAATTTAAGAGCAATGTTTCATTTATTTTACTCAGAATAAATTTTAAGTATTGAAAAAGTGAATATGATTATGAAATATTTAAATTTCTATGATATTTGAATTTGCAAAGATTTTTATACGTATACGCTAGTTTTTAAATTTCAGATAGATAATAATTTATAATTATAATCTTTATTCTAATCGCAATTATCAACACAGCCATATGTTTTAAAATATTAAAGCCATAATTAATTTAAAATGTATTATATTTTGGGAAAGTATAATATGATTAAATTTTATTTTAAGTCTTAATTTGAAGTTCAACTGCCTTAGCCGTGAAATTGATGTCTTAAGTATTTAATTAAATCGTACATATTAGGGTTATGTGTTTGGAAAACGAAAAAGATCTTAAAAACATTCCTTTTCCTGAGAACAGAAAACTTGAATACATTAGGACCCAACTAAATTAATTTCAAGAATCTAATTTGTAGCAGTGAATAAATTAACATTAAATGCCAGTTTGAAGACTTAATGAGAAATTTAACAAAGACTATGAAAGCATTCTACAATTAAAAATGTGTAATTTATCTAAACATTAATACTATTCTTTGTTTTAAAATAAATGCTTTTTAAGGTAATTTTATTTAAATATTTTAGAAATATATTTCTATACACATCGCATCCTCTCAATCTTATATTTATGTTATAAGTTAATATATACAATAAATAGAAAAAATTGCATTTAAAGAAACAAACATTAATGATAAATCAATTCATCAGCACCAAAAACAATTTTGCAAATATATCTGAAATGAAAACCTTGCATTTTTGTGAACACAGAGGAAAATATTGGGTTTCAAACAATAGTAAAATCAATTCTAGAATGAAATATAGTGATAAAAATAAATTTTAACGAAGTCTGGTAAAAATTAAATGAAAATACGATAGTAGTTAACTAAAACAAACAATGTAAACATGAGGGTATTTTATTTTCCTAATAAAAACCCAAGATTTAACCACTATTATAAAAAGGCGTATTATTTATGACGAATTTATCACCTACGTAATTTGCAAAGCATTTTGGGATTTCTAAAAACTCTCAAGACTATATATATGTGTATTGAGAAGTAAACTCGTATTTACTTATTTTTTATTCCATTCTACGGGAAAAAACACATTCAAGACTAGCTATCATGATTGGCGTCATTTTATTGGCGTCGAGGGGGACAGATGTTGATGCGATTAAAACGGTGATTGATAGAGCAATAGAATTAAATGCCTATCACATCTTGTTTTTGAAACAATTTGCTAAAGTTTTATTTCTGTCTGTTGAATATTAGTTAACGGGGAGGGATTCTGGGTTAAATGGCCCGTGTTTTCAGAAAATAAGGGACTAAATGGATAGTTAAAGTCTTCCTGATCCTCTAATAAATCTGATTTTATTTTTCTTGCTTATATTGCTCCTAAGAGAAAGATATCAGCATATCATCGTTCAGAATTAGAATAAATATCCCTGTTTTACATAACAATACAGTGGACACTTCCAATACTTGTTTTGCAAGGATATTTTTACTGTGATTTATGACTTTTTTTAAAAAAAAAAAAAACGTAGTATTCATATTTCAATTTATTTCAACGTCACTAAAATATCTAATATCATTTTATTTTTATTTTAAAATTTCAAAAAATGAAATACCTGAATTATATTCCCAATAAAATAAACAAAAATCTTAATTTGAGAATTTCATTCTACTGAATTAATTGAAAATTTTGACGACCTCAATAAAAAATTTCATTTTAGAGCATCATATATAATTTAAATCTATAAGATAGCAGATTTAATATACCTATTAATCATGTTTCATCAAAAAGTAAGTTGAATCAAATTTAAAGTCATTAGCATTGATAAATTATACAATAATTATGAAATATACAATTTGTTGTTGTTGTTGTTTACAATCCCTCATTGTTGTTTCCAATCCATGACAACGTGAACCCTAGCGAAGTCAAGCACTAGTAGTGGATTTGCACGAACATCCCGCAGAGTGAACCCTAAACAATCCAGGATGTGATCGGAGGAAGCCGGCTACAGATTGCATTTATTGCACATTGAAAAGACTTTGTGCCCAGAGTCGAACGTCATGCATTTCAGATGCCCAATTCTGAGTCTTAAGATGGCCGTTAGATCATGTCTGTCACACCCGGAATGCAACGCGCCCCCCCCCCCCCGGGGTCTTACTGCTAAACCAGCGATAGGCGGGAGGGGAGAGTCAGACTTGCCTCAATTCTTTTTTCTTTATAGTGAAAAGTTCTTTCTAAGTTAGTCTGCAGCTTCGTTGCCACGGATGTTAACAGGGGAGGGAATCCACTGCAAGTGGACTTCTCTACACTTGGCAAGATTTTTAAGATGGGTGAATGTTTTAAATTTGAATAATGTAGATTCATTCAATACTTTAAATAAATGTATTCTCTCTTTGAGACATAAGAACTTTACATCATTAATTATTCAATATAAAATTAAGGATAAAACCAAAATTTAAGCACTGGTTCTTAGGATATATATCAAATGATCTACCCATATTTAATAGAATGCATCTCTTCCATTTCACTACTACTAATTATAAATTTCTAAGAAAAAATTTAAGAAATGTTTAAATGCAAAGAAAACATACATGCATACATAAAAATATATATAATGAACATTTCTAAATAGATGTAATGTGTGTGTGTGTGTGTTATTATACTGAATTACAATCACATTAAAAATACATGTACTTAAAATGCCATTTTTAAAAAACTAAAAAGGCAAAACAATTTTACTAAAACTAGGTTATTTAAAATTGAGCATACTAGATTTAATACTTGCCCAAATCTTGAATAAATTTCATTTAAAATTGCATTGAATTATGTATAAAAAATAATATTGTTTACATATAATGTATTAAATTTGCCATATTTCTTCTTTTCATCTTATTTTATTTGAGAAACCAATATGGAAAAATGTCATTATAATAAATATTATTTGTACATCCTACGCAATCTTAGCTTATAGTCTTACAATGTATCTAAAACACTGATAAGAAGGATATTATATAGTTATTAAATTATATATTAGTTTTAATTAATTGATTTTTCCCATATTTACATCTGGTTATGTTACAATGTGAAAATTATGTTTGTGGGACGAATATGTTTGAGAAATAAAATCATTTTTATTCAAATTACATACACCAAACTTAAGAAATAATTTACAAGTATTATTATAATTTTAAAGCAGATTGAAAATGCTAATCTATTAGCATTTAATATTTTACTTTAATTTTGTTTTTCAGAAACATAAGAGTGAATGTTACACTTTAAACAAATTGACCTCAGCCATGCAAATAAAAATATGTTTTTCTTTTTTTTTAGAAGTTCCTGTTATATACATATGAACATTTTTATGTTATATTCTTATAATAAAACTATTATATGTATATAACATAAAAAATGTTATATACATATAATAGTATTCCTTTTAAACTAATATGTAAGTATTTTTTATAAAACAAATAAAAAAATTCTTAAAGAATCAAGTATATTCTACATTAAAAATTCAATACTAAGATGTTAATTCTCACAAATAAAAATAAAAAAATACAGTAATGGAATAATTTATTGAAGTAAAATAAAATTTCTAAGCACAAATTATTAATAAATCGATCAAACCAATTCAGAGGAAAGTTTTTAAATATGCATTTTTATTACTCATTTAACGAAACAAATTTTAAGAGCATACAATACTTACCGCAATAATAAATTTTGAAAATATTGAAAATATTTGCTGCAGTATTTTTTTTATTTAATCCAGAATCAATTTCATCTTATGCAACTAATAAGCAATAAAATCGTCACATAAACGGTCACCTATTTCTTCACTAATATAAAAAACTGGTCATTGTGTCTCATGAATTATTTAAAGTGTATAAACTCCATTAGAAAAGCATTATCTGATTGGGTTGATAAAACTCAAAACGAAATTGAATCATCATCGTATCAGCTTTAATAATAAAAGTGATGATTAGCTAATAAGCAAATTATCAGAACTCTGTAAAATTTAACTGACTGTAAAAAGACTGTGGATTCAATTCCAATTTGTCATTGATGATCGTTGTAGCTTAAAATCTATTTTAAGCAATTGGTTTCAATTTTATAAAAAGTAATTGTTGATAAGACCCACAAAAAAATGCCTTAAGTAGCAGTTCAAGAAAACTACTTTTTTTAAGGTTTCCTTGAAAAAATACCATTACTTTAGATTTTGTATGGAAATGTAAATAATTTCCGCATTAACATTTAGTTAAGACATATTTTGAAATATTGTGACGAATGTTTCACTAGATGCTTAATTACACATTTGTCTTTATTGTTATTTATAATTTTTTTACTATTTAATTATAGATGTTTCCAACTATTTCATATTTAAAAATAAAAATTATAAAATATGCATTTATTTATGGCAATTACTAAATCTCACCATAATTAATTTACTAATTAATTTATTAAAAATATTTAAATCTTTAAAAATATTCAAATATTTCATTTGTTATTTAAAATAAATATTTATGAGATAAAATTTTAACATGATGATGTAATTTCTTTATGATTAATGTGAAAAAATTATACACAATATGCTTTTTAATCAAAGAACACGTATTTAACAACATTCATTCACGTGATAGAATAACAATAATACAATTATGTATTAAATAAAAGGATCACACATTAAGGCCTACATAACTTAATACCATAACAAATTTAATTTATTTAGATAGTATTAAATTATTCGTAAAAATGCAATAGAAAAAATTATTAATTTTGCTATGATGACAAATGTAAAATTTGAAATGTTTATTGTGATTATTTTGTAATAAAAACTTTATTAAAAAGTTTTAAAACACCCTTAAAAATACATTTTAAAAATAAAAATTAAATAATACCAATAAATAAAAATGTGTTTTTAGTAAGAAACAGAAGGACAATAAAGAACAGTAATTTTCTTGAGTCCAAATAGCATATGTTAATACTTTTTTATTCATTGACAATTGCTGCAATTTACGATTTTGATCATGAAATGAAAAGTATCCCTAAATTGTTTAAATGCAATACTCCAATACAATTTTTGTTACAGGTATTCAAATACAGCAAAATTTATATTTATCTGTAAATCATTTATTTCTAATCTGTATTTTATTTAATAGAATGAATTTGAACGAAATGAAACTTAATTCTAACTTATAAATATATGTGACAGAAATAAAGTACATTTCGGAATATCATATTAATCGAAAACTATATATCTAAGATTTTAATCGAAATCTATAAATCTAAGATATAATAGATTTAAATCATCATAGATTTTATCACAATACAAAGTGCTAATTGTTTAATAATTAAATTTTGTGATACATATTCTACAAAGTGGTGATACCAAAGGAATGGCTGCTAATATTTTATAAAATCAGAAAAACCTCAAATTTTATAAAATTTCATAATTTCTAGTACTTACTATTTGATATATGCATGCAAATAACTCTATGTATTTGCAGTATAATTAACTACTATGAAAATACTTTCTAATTCAGATAGTATTTTCTTGATTATTTATTTAGATTAGAATCACAGCAGAAAAGCATTTTAGTTAATAAATTATTAATTTTTAGCATTTTCAAAAATAATATTATAAATTATTCTACTCATAGAGAAATATTTAGTTTTCAAATAAATCATCAGTCAGGGCCTTAAAGATACAAACAAAAAATAATAATTAATCAGCAAATCTTTGCTCTAATTAAATAAACTTAAGTATTCAAAAATATTAAATATCCCTGAAATGATACTTGATTAAAAGATTTTAAGTGCTTCAATATATATGCTTTAGTTTCATATTCCCAAAAGATGTATAAATATTAAACACTGTTTTGCATAATACGCCAATATACATTATGCAAAATAGCGTTTAATATTCCTCAAAAATATGACTAATATATATTAAATGTATGCAAATATATAATATATTGAAGATAATAAATTTTTCGGAAATAATTATTACATATTTACGTTAAGAATTTTTTGCTTTAGATGGTTGTTAAAAAGCATATGTTTGGTGAAGGAAACTTATTAAATGTTTTAGTTACTAACAATAATACACTGTTTATTAAAATTAATGAAAAATCACAAAAATGGTAAAACAAGTCACTCTCAGTGAAATTTGAATATGTTGATAAGTAAAAGAAGGTGTATGAACAGTGTGATATCACGAAAAAGTGTGGCGCTGCTATCATAATACGTCATTCGCTAGGAGCATAAAAATGATTGTCTCAGAGCAAGGCGGCAATTGCGTATCTGAGATTAGAAAACTGGTATAGCAAAATTGTAACAATGACCTCTAGCATGATGCCTGGAGGATATTGTTACAATTTTAACAGAACAGTTTCAATTGCAATGTTTGAGAGACTAGAGGCAGGTCAAATAAGCCCTCTAGCCACTTCGGTTGCATGGCTGAATGTAAATCCATCTGCGATTCATAAATTTTGGTAACAATTTATTACAAAGGATTTGGCTTCCAGGAGGCTCAGCCAAGGATGGACACATGCTACCATGAGTGCCGATTACTTATATTTACCATTATGCACACGCAGGCACAGACTGAACTGAGATATTCCTTCTCTGCAAGATCCGGAAGGTTGAGATCCAGATTAACCATACATCGAAAGCTTCACGAGCCTGATCCTTATACGAGGCGACTAGTTCTTTGCGCCAAGATCACGACACTCCGTGATTAAAAAAGTTTGCAATGGGCACGTCAACATGTCCGCTGAACACGTGATCAATGGGCTGTTCTCTGAAGGGCTGTTTTCTGAACGGATGAATGTAGGTTTAGCCTCGAAAACGATATAAACGAAAAACGATATAACACGATAACTTGTTTTCATTTAAAGAGAAAGTGAAACTTGTTTTCATCTATCAAATATCTTTGAAAAAAAGTGTCTGTGTTAGAGGTGATATCTCTTTGGGGGGACGCACAAACCTCTATGTCTTTTCTCATGGAAATGTTAATGCTCACACTTATTAAGATTGCATCACGGATGCTTATGTGCACACTTAAGCCGAGTCAATGGATGAAGCTTTAGAGCTATAGGATGATAATGCAAGACAAAACAGGGTTTATCTTGAGCAGGAAACAATTGAGTGCATAATGTAGCCAGCTCCATCAACCAGACCTTAACCCAATAGATCATGTTTGGTTGCTCTAGGACTACATAGCTGCTCTCAATCCCTCTCTAGAACCTAAGGCATGCTTTTAACTGGTTTGAAAGATTAATGACTCACACTTTCTACACAATTAATAAACTGCATAATTCAGAGCATCAGATTTCCCTGCATGTGCTGTATTACTTCTCAAGGGGGATCATACCACATATTAAAGTCACTTTCCCCATATTAAACTATTTCCTTCCATTTTTTTATTGTATAAATTTGCTAATTTTTATAACTTCATAATTTTCTAGTACGTAGAATTCTTTTTACGTTACTTTGTAACTTCCTATGTGTTATATAAAGTATATAAGTTTCATTAAATTCGATCTCATAACTTTTTGCTTTATCATCACTTTTGTAAAATTTCCTTAATTTTAATAACTAGTGTGTATGTTTCAACAAAATTTTATCGATAAACTTGATAAAAATGACTATATTTCTTTGAGAAAAATGTTTCTAAAAATATTGAAAGGATTTTAATCAGAAAACGATGTTAAACAGAAATGGAACATTTGAATATTAAATTAGTACGTTTCCCCTTATATTTCACCCCTCTTCTTTCCTTGTGAATAAAAATATTCAGGAGACCCTAATTATCGTTGTCTAAGATTTTCAATTCTCATTTTAATCCAGATAACTGAAATAATTTTCTTTTAATTTCAATAATGTGTATCACTTTTTTTATCGAATTTATATTAAAGGACCTGAAAATGATTTAATTCAGAATAATTATTAAAATGAAACAGAATTATATTATTCGGTGCTAAAAAATTATGATAAGTTATTATGTTTCAGTAAAAATCGATATTCTCTAACAAATAATACATTTAAGAAAATTATTCTTAATTTCGAATATCTTTTAGAAAATGTTTTTTAATATTGAATTTAGTAATTCGATTATTTGCTTATGGATTTTTCTCCTCTGTATTTATAATACAGAGAAGAAAAATCCTCTGTATTATAATTATTATTATCATAAATCATCTGTATTAAAAATAAAAATATATTTAAAACACTTATCAAATATTACAGAAATGAATCACGTGTATTGAAAAAATTCAATAAGAATTTAGACACAAAAATTTCTTTTTCCTTCAAAGGCTTCTTTTCAGAATTCCAACAAATTTTACTATAGGTCATTGCAACATTCTCTTTTAAATATTTTTTCTTTAATTGCTTATAGTACATAAATAAAATACTTCAAAATATTTAGGCACTATAGCTTTGTTTTAAATTTCTATTATAATTATCTAGTCAATCTCAAATATTCTCAAGGAAAATTGTTTTAAATATATATAAGTATGTGAAATCACTATCCATATATTATGGATGCATATTAGCGTTTGATATTTGCTTGCTTTATTGTTTTCATTTAGCTGTCTTGTTATCATTCATTTGTACTCAATAAGCACTTATGGTTAGCAGCATAGCTAATGGTAATGTTGGACGCATTTTATAAATATTCAATTTTGAAAAAAATGTTTTTACTTAACCAATTTTTTATTACTCTGAAATATTTTATTATTCTGCAATGTTTTTTTATTATTCTGCAACTGTTTAGTTTATTTTAAGGATTTTTCTCAAGAATTTACTCTATAATATTAAATAAATTATTCAATTAAACAAGTCATTTATATTAGTTTTGAAGTATAAAAATAAATAATCTGCATAAGATCCATTTATACCATTAAAAAAATACTTTAAAACATTTATAATTGTTAAATTCTTGAATACATGTTTTTCCATGTAGATTACACTTGTCAAATTTTAGAAAATCTCTCTTCAGACTTAATACTAGACATTTTCCAGACTATTACCATTAGACATAGATTGTGAGTTTCAAAATATATTTCATATACTGAAACAACACACTTTTATAGTAAAGCCTTCAAATGTTGCGCAATTAAGGGAATTGTATGTATTTAGATATCTTTTAACCCTTGGGTTAAAAATTGTTTCATTTTAGTTAATGTAATTAATATTAATTATTCAAATTCAAATTTATTTTTCTTTTATCTATTAAGAATCAATTACTTTAAATTTATTGTTTGAATGTAGTGGTGAACAAATAATAAATGGAAATATAAATAGCAAAATTAAATTTTTTAGTTTATTTATATTCTTCCTTAACTCGTATACTACTTTTTCTTAATATTATGGGAAACTAAAAATAAAATTTAAAATAATATTGTGTGTTACTTAAGAAAATTTTAAAATTTAAGTAAATATTTATATAGAACGTGAAATATAAATCTCATTTTTCAATTTAAAAAAAGTATGAAAGCTTTATTAAATAAATGTTTGTTTTTAATTTCCCTTTAAAATTTTACTTTTTAAAATATTACCAGGAATACATATTAGATGAAGAATATAAGTCTTACCTTTTTGGGGCCACATATTTTCTATTTACATTTGCGTTTTCTTAGCAGTGAAAATAAATGCAAATACCAGTATAATTATAACGCTGATAAGTTCAAGTGAGCTTTCATGAGCTTTGAAAATCATGAAGCATAAAATAATCGTACGAGAAAATAAAAAAGAAGAAATCAAAACTGTGAGCCGAAAACGTATTCTCACTTTCTCCAATACTTTCTTGGTTCAACCACACTTCTCCACTGCAAAGCAAACATTTTATGAAAGGAGAAGCCATTCTCTACCGAAACTGCACAATGCATAAAGAAGAAAATTACTTCAAAAGAAATCAACTTCCTGAAGTTTCTGCTGCCACTGTCAACTACGCAGTTCCTTGTTCAGCATTTTATGGCTACCTCCCGAACTTTCCTTCGCGGTGGGTTAGCATTTCAATTTCTGGATGTGAATGTAGTTTTTTGGCTGACGCGGACTTCACAATGGTTTGTTATACACTTCGCATCATTCCATTTTCCATTGGCTGATATTTAGTCTGAGTTTACTTTTTTCTTCCATAGCGATTTTTATTCAGATTTAAAAGTTGTCTCCCTTCAAAAACGAATTTTGCTCAGATTGCATGACTTCTTGCCAAAACTTTGAAAAATCCAAGATCTTTGAAAGGTCAATATGGTTTATTTGCTTAAATAAAAGTTTATAGAATTTATAAAGAAAACTGTGAATGTGTA
>JAPDSC010122391.1:0-13560 GCA_026290005.1 Latrodectus geometricus | reverse complement strand
AAAAAAAAATTCATATTGAGTTTCAGAATTGTTAACTTTTAATTATTATCTTAAAATTATTCTAAAAGTTCTGTCTCCAACTATTTCTTCCTTCAAATTTATTTTTCAAAGATACCAATTTTAAGGACTACACACACACACAAAAATAATTACCCATGCATCTCAAGGGGAAAAGGACCCTGGGATGGAAGACTGTTATAAACTTTAAGTGCAGTATTCGGGTGCCACTTTGAAATGTCTAGTTTTATTTCTTTATTACACTTTTCTCATTGTGTTACAATTTTTATGTATTTCCTTTATACATTTTAAACACAACTGCCGAGACGAAGTGTTACTGAATTCATTGTACAGTAAAACATCTGTTTCCTCTGCGGCTCCTTTTATGTCGTTTGCACTACGATATGTGAATCAGTTCAGAAAAGATAATCATACAACACGCGGCTACAGTCACAATCAATAACTTGTTGTTCCAATTTTGCTTTGGCGTTCTTCAAGTCGTAACAATTTGAACTGATGGCGGTGGACTTTCGACTGGAGCTCGAAGAACAGCCAAGTATTCTTTAATCAGAAATGGAATTCTCCCAACACGAAAATCGTCGCTTGTCACGTTCCTTTGGAAAAGGAAGACGAGTGTTTCACGTATCCCAGTGACTCGCACGAAACGTATCTTCTCATGCTGCGTCATGACATGCGCCAATCGACCCGAATTTGGAATAGCACTTGAACCAATCTCTCGTCTAATTGAAACGGAACAAGCTAAATTTTCCTGCCGTTCTTCTTCGCGACTATTATCTCTACTGAAAAGATTCTCGATCACGGTCACGTCACAACACAAGAAATGTTTCAGATCCGTCTTGACCACTTGCTGTCGACTCAGAAGTTCGTAGGTATGAGTGACGTGAACGAGCATGCTTTGGTATACGAGCTGGTCGTCGTTCTACTTAGACGTCTTGACATTGTTCAACACATCTCGTCGAGAAGTTTTCGGCGTCGCTAATCCGAATTCGTCAAAGTGCATCCGATCTCGTTTCAGAAATCGAACTTTCTCGACAATAAAATAATGCTGAGTGTACACATTCCCATCGCATCCACGAAACCTGAGTCGAACAACTGGACACGAATCGACTTGGTCTTTGGTAAACTTGAATCTGAAACCAGACTCTTCGTGGAATTCTCGATATGCCACAAGAAACAAATGAAATTTGACATTGTGCCTGTGAGCTTCGCCGCATTGCATTTGGCCGAGCGGAAAACCATACTCATCCTCGAAAGGTTCAGAATCCGTCAAGAAACGTTGATAATCCAGCTTGTCCTGATCGTCCAGTCCTGGAAGAATGTCGTTTTCAAACGCTTGCTTGACTTGACTAAAGGAACAACTAGAAGGAGTCGTAGATTTCTGATAGTGAAGCTGGACGTAACAGTCTTGAACGCAATACGGAACACGTTGACGAAAGAGAGCAACTCGATTGTCCATCGTTTTAAAAATCAGTCAGTAAGAATTAGCACAATTTTTTCCAACACGAGTTTTGCGTTTCATTTTGGAACGTCTACGGTTTGTGATTCGCAGTCCTTGATCATTGGCTGAGATGGTGACTGTGGGTTGCAACATGTAGATTCGGTTTTTGACTGTTTGCAAAATATGACGCCGTTCAAGAAGAGAAGAACCTTTTATACGTGAAATCTGAAACATAAAAAAATAAATTAATTTTTTAATTTTTATTTTTTGAAACTATAAAAGAAATATATTACATACATAAAGCAACAACACAAATCCAATCCGCGAGCAAAATGGCGACACTAGAATTGAAACGGGTTCAAGAAACGAGAGCTTCGCCTCCAGAGCATGAGTCATACAGAAGGGGAGATAGTGGTGCTTCGGCTTTCACTCTAGAAGGTGTTGCTCTGACTCTTTATCTTCTGACAATGAGCCTGTTCCTAGTTCTGTTGTATCTGTTGAATGTTTCTCTTGACGTAGTGGCTACTAACCAAGTTACTAATCATGTTAGTTCTGATGTAAATGTTATTTCCAAAAATTCTAGTGTAAATGATTCATGTATTATTGATAATTATAGTGTAAATTCTGTTTCTAATATTATTGATGATTCTAGCGTTTTATGTACTGTTTCAAATGTCTGTAATAATGTGTGCCCCTCTAAAATTGATCAGGTTAATCTTAAACTTAAATCTAAAAATCCCCCTAAAAAGAAATTAACTAAAACTAAATCTAAAGTTATCAAGGACCCCTATACTCTTGAAAATCTAAAAATATTAGCGAGAAAGATAATTCCCCCAAATCAGGCAGGTAAATATAAAGATAACGAAGCAAAAATAACTAAACCTAAATTAAGTGTAAATAAAACAAATAATCAAAACCATGAGATTTCGAGCAGCAGTGATGAGGATATGATAACAGAAACTAACCTAAAACGGAGTAAACAATCTGACAGTGACTCAAATGATTTTCCTAAAATTAACCTTAATGATTTCAAAATTGTAAATAAAATACATAGGCTGAGGTTAACTGAGAAAACCAAAAATGAGAGTTTCAAAAGAGATCAAATTAGACTGGCAAAAAGATTTAAAATAGTAAGCCAGGTTAAAACTACAAATAAATTTTCAAACCTTACTGTCGAGGAGCCCCCGAAACATTTAGAACAAAATAATGAAGTTGAGGAAATTAGTGTTAAAGTTAAAAAAGTAAATGACAAAACTCAACCAAATAAGGTAGCACCCATAACAATTAAAACTAAAACAAGCACAAAAACCTTAATTAAAGCAATCAACACTAAATTAAACAAAAATAACCTTCAGTTTAAAGCGACAGGCGAAAATTTAAAAATCTTTCCAAATTCAATTGAAAACCATAGAGAATTAACTGAATTTTTAATTGAAAACAAAATTGACTATTTTTTAATCCCCCAAGCCAATGAAAATCCAGTAAAAGTTGTAATAAAAGGATTAGCTGTAAATATCCCAGTTGAGGACATAGAGGAAGAATTAAATGAATTAAACTTTAAAATTTTAAAAGTAACTCAACTTAAAAGATCTAAAGACCAGGTCCCCAAGCAAATTTTCCAAATTCAACTAACAAAAACTGAAAATATTGAGGAAGTATATAAACTGAAGGAATGTTGTGGTGTGATGTGCTCAGTGGAGCCATTCCGGGCCAGGAGTAACGCTTTTCAGTGTTACAACTGCCAGGGATGAAACCATGGGTCGTCGCAGGGCCACATTCAACCAAAATGTCTTAAATGTGCAGGCCCCCATCAAACTAGAGAATGTAAAATTTTGGTTTTTCGTCAATTGATTATTGACGAAAAACCAAAATGTGTAAATTGCGGAGGCGAACATACAGCTAACTACTTAGGATGTGAAGAGGCCCCTAAATCTAAATATAATAAAAACTATCAAAATAGTCCCCAAATAAACTCAAATCCCGTTAGAAAAATTTTTAGTTATGCCCAAACTTTAAACAAAAATGTAAACAACACAGAAATACCAAAACAAACTGAACTAAATACCCCTAAGCAAATCCAACGAAATAGCTCTGAAAATACCTTAAATGAAAATACCCTAAGTAATTTAACTGAAGTTATAAGATTCTGTAATATAATTAGCAATATGTTTGGACAAAATTTAAAAGAAATAAACGATAAATTTGAAAATATGGATAATCAGGCAAATAAACTTTTGCAGCAAAATAACAAAGGAACTTTAAATGATAGCAATAATAACTAATAAACTAAATGGTTTTTTAATATGTCACTGGAGCTGCAACAGCTTAAAAAATAAAATTTCAGAATTAGTCTACTACAAAAATCCGGATTTAATTTTGCTACAGGAAACCAAACTAAGCGCAAGCGAAAATCTTAAAATTCCAAACTACAGTTTTTACCACACACTCAGAGCAGGATCAACACACGGAGGCACTGGAATCTACATTAAAAACCACATTCCTCACCAAAAAATCTCGAAACGCCCACTCAGGCAAATTGACTTAACACTGGTAGAGATTTGCATCAGAAACAACTTAAAGATCATAGTAGGATCTATTTACATCCAACCAAAAGCAGACACAATGTTTACAATAGACATTGAAAACATCTTAAAGTTAAATAATGAATTAATCCTCGCAGGAGATTTTAACTGTAAACACAGACATTGGGACTGTCCCAAAGCAAATAGTAATGGAAAACACATTTTTAACTTTATTGAAAAAACTAATCTACATGTAATCGCGCCTGACACACCAACAAGATTCTCAAACACATGAGATAATGTAATTGATTTCGCAATAGCCAGGGACATAAATTTTAACTTTTCTTCCAAATCCTTAGATGGCCTCTCTTCCGACCATAAACCGGTAATGATTTGTTTTGACTTAAACTTACGCAACCCTAAATTAGCAAGTAAATTAAAAACGAACTGGGATAAATAACAAGATAACTTAAATAATAAAGACTTACATTTCTCAAAAATAAATAACATTGCAGATTAGGAAAATAGAGTAGAGAATTTAACGGATAAAGTTAAAGAAGCGCGCGTGGAGGCATCCATAGAAATTAAAAATAAAAACACTAATGAAATACCAAAAAGCATTAAACTTTTAATCAGAGAAAGAAACAAAACAAGGAAAACATGGCCGAGAACTAGATACCCCCCGGATAAAGCTGAATTTAATAAACTAAACAGTAAAATTAGAAAAGAACTCTACGAATTCAACCAAAATAAATGGAACACCTACCTAGAAAATTTAGATCCCCAAGAAGGCTCCCTTTGGCAAGCAGTGCGTAAATTTAAACGAAAAACAATTTACATCCCACCCCTTGAGGATAACCTAAATAACAAAATAGCATACTCCGAAAAAGACAAGGTTGAGGTCACAGCTAATATTTAGTTTAGAAAAACAATTTAAAATAACAAGATAGGAAACGACTTAATAAACAAAGGAGTAGAAGAAATCGTAAATAATTTTGACATGAATAACAAAGATGAAAACACACAAACAGTGCTTCCAAACCAAGTAATAGACTCAATTAAAAAACTTAAAACCAAAAAAGTGCCAAGCAAAGACAGCGTAAATAATAACATGGTTAAAAATCTAACATTAAAATTTCTCGTTCAGCTAACATTCATAATGAACGAGATTCTAAACTTAAAATATTTCCCAGTAAACTGGAAATTTACAGAAGTCAGGCTAATATCAAAACCGGGTAAAAACTGAAATAAAGCTGATAGTTATAGACCGATAAGTCTCCTATCCTCCTTAAGCAAAATTGCTGAGGACATAATACTGGATAGGATAAGAAAATTTTGTAGTGAAATTAAAATACTCAAACCTGAGCGATTTGGTTTTCAACCCAAGCTCTCAACAGTACACCAACTCTTAAGAATCAAGGAAAACATACACGAAGGTTTTGAACATAAGGAACACACAGGCGATGTCCTATTAGACATAGCGAAAGCATTGGATAAAGTCTGGATCGATGGTTTAATTTATAAGCTAATTTTCTTAAAAATCCCAGGGAACCTAGTTAAATTAGTTATTTAAATAATAGAAAATTCCAGGTCAAAGAACCAAGAACAAAGAAACCTTCTCAGAAGTCAGGAACATTTTTAGCGGAGTTCTGCAAGGCAGTAAATTCGGACCGTTACTATTTTTATTATACATAAATGATATCCCGAAGCAGGCAAACACTATTTTAGCACTTTTTGCTGATGACACCACGATTTTAACTAAAAATAAAAACAAAGAGACAGAAATTAAAACACTAAATGAACACTTAATAAAACTCGGTAGCTGGTTTAACACGTGGAAAATTAATCTTAATGTAGGAAAAACACAAGCAATAGTTTTCACTAAAAGTAAGAAAATACCAGACAGTAATATTAAAATTAATAACCAAAACATACCATGGTCCAACGAAGTAGAATATCTCGGTTTAACATTAGACAAACGACTAACATACAAATCACATTTCGAAAAAACCATTAAAAAATATAGGGCAACGAAAGCAGTACTCAACCCATTATTAAGAGACAGGTCAGAATTAAATCTTAAAAATAAATTATTAATTTACAGGTCAATGTTGCGTCCAGTGGTCTGCTATGCCTGCCAAATTTTTGGAGGCGCAGCTGACAGTCATATTAAAAAGCTTCGAACCCTCCAAAATACAACACTCAGGTTAAAATTTCCAAGTAACCATGGTATTTCAGAAATGAAGCAATCATGCGTGACCTTTCTAGTTACTTCTTTCAGATCAGCCTCAAGTTTTATAGGAATCTTCCGGACATTGAAAACGATGAAATAGCAAAAGATCCCGATCTACAATATTCTCAACGCGGCAAACAAGAACAGACCATGGACAGTACTCAGATTAAAGCCCAACAATTAGGACTACAGAACACAAACAAAAGCGAGGCGAGTCAGACAACAACACGAACATCAGGTCGTATATTCACTTTTTAAATTTAATTACTTAAATTTTATTATTATTAATTGAATGTTTTTTGTTTTCTCTTTTTTTTTCCTCCTTCACTTTTCTTCCTATCCATTCAGATATAAAATTAACCATAGCTAATAAATTCTTGCTATTTCAGATTTATTAATCATTTGTTTAGTTTTTCAGGAACACTTATCCTACAGGAGATTGAACTTCGGTTCTGGAGCTCCATACACCATCATACCGTCTCGAGTTCTTTCCGCCCATTCAATCAATTTTTTTAACACAAATATATAACATTCACACAAATATATAAAACACACACACACATATACATATATACATATTACAGAAACCTACAAATATAAAAAAGTCGTAAGCGAAATAATTAAAAATCAATGAATTCAATAAGAAAACATTAGTTATTCCATTAACTGATATTGTTATTTGACCAAACAGCGATGGCCTTCTTATAGCACGGAATATTATAACAAGGTTTCGTTGGAATTATATTTCATAACAACGCGAAGACATCCCGTCCCGTGTTCTAATTCTGAAGAGGTGACAAAAAATGGCCAATTTCATTTTATTGCAATTTTCGTAGTATAAAACACACACACTCTAAGTTAATTGTTTAAAATCCTTTGATTCGCTAAATGCAGCGAACTACATATGAACATTGTGAGACTGCATTGATTTAGAATTATTGGGTGATGCGAATAAGTAAAATAAAAAGGATTTTTTCGTTTCTGAACTCACTCAGGGTCATATGAGCTTCATATTATATTTCTGCCAGTTGCTCCCCGTCGTTCGGAACAATAGAATATTTTCGACAAGATCATTATAATGAAATAATTTGTTGTAATAATTATATAATAATAATGAAGAAACATCAAAAAGTGAGACGAATAACTAATGTTCTCTACTAGAATTTAACATTTCAAAATTTTGAGACAGGCCAAGTTACAAGAAAACACAATTGTGTGAACTGAGTACATTTATTTTGGATATTCTTTATAATAATTCTTTACAATATCTCATTATGTTCAGGTTTCCTTTATAATTCTGTTTCGTGATACTTTCATAATGATCTATTTCGAATAAACTAATGATAAAATGCTTGTTGAGCAAAGAATATCCCACTAATATCTCTTATTTTAAAACAAACCCTGAAACTATATTATTTAAATTTTGAACATGTCTCCAATACCGTGAGAAAATTTTAAGGCCCCAACATGTGGATAGAAGCTGACCGGATGTTCGGCTTTTTCACAGGCATTCCCCAGCTCAGTAGGTGATTAAGCATCCATCAATGTCGGGTCATTGCACTATTCACATGCTCGTACAATTCATGATCTGTTCGGCGAAGTTGCACCCTTGAAAAACTCCTCTTAATTTCATATCCCCCACTGGTTCGGGGGAAGGGTGAAGCAGTGGAAGAATAATCATTATATTTAAGTTGATTAATTAAGCGATTGCCGCCCAAACTGTCTTGTGGTTAGTGTACCTGACTACAGATGGGTGGGACCTGGGTTCGAATCCTGGCTCGGGCATGGATGTATTTTCTCTCTCTTTCTTGTCTTTGTCCTTTCTTTGTGTGTTAATGGTTGCCTACCCTATAAACGGGTACCTATGTCATGTGTGTACTGGGGAAGTCGGACTCCACACCAAATATGGTTCAGTTGGAAAAGTGGAGCAGCGCACCCCATATTGGCAGGCAAACAATAACAATTAAGCGATTAACTTGTTTTTTTATAAATATTAGATTATTGCAAATATTATATACATTAGGTTGGGGAAAAAGTAATCCATTATTTTTTCGGTAGACGTCTGTAGTGATCGATAT
The DNA here is from genome assembly GCA_026290005.1 of Latrodectus geometricus. Lineage (NCBI taxonomy): Eukaryota > Metazoa > Arthropoda > Arachnida > Araneae > Theridiidae > Latrodectus > Latrodectus geometricus. The sequence goes on along the minus strand of JAPDSC010122391.1, from coordinate 5,271 downwards.
CTCGTGAGGTATCTATCAAACAATTTCAGATTTATGCTCGTTGGAAACGTGACATTTGACACTAAAATATCCTCTTGCAGTTTTTTGTTTGATTAATTCAGTTACGAGTACAAGGTTTTAAAAATGGAAGACAACAAACAGAAAATTCGATACATTTCGTTTTTCTCTTGTAACTGCGAGAAAGATAGCCGGATGGCTAAAATTGTGAAAGGTGTTTATCGTCCTATATAAGACTGTAACAACCAGTTACGTACAATTTATGTTTCGTCGATTCCGTTCGGGTATTTTTGATGTTAGAGATGCACCTCGCATGTGGATAAAGCATCGTCGAAAATGTCTATAAAATATCAAAAATGATCGAAGTTAACCGCATGTCAGCAGTCGTAACGCGCAAGACCTAAACATGAAAGCTGTTTTAAACCTTTTTACAAAGTGAATCCAAAAGAAGTTACATAAAGTTCACGTAAAAATAATGGATTTCTTTTTCCCCAACCTAATATATATATATGCAATTTAATTCATTAATACTACTTTTCCTGTAAATTTTTAAAGAAATGTTGGATTTTCAATACATTAGTTTATTAACTTTAAAATTAAATGACTGTTTTTATCGAAAATAGTTATATATGTAGTTAATTTTTCTATGTTTATAAATAAATCTAAGAACTCCAAGTTATTGTTAGAAATGTTGGTTTTAATAAGGGAAAGCTCATTTGGATAAATTGATTTAGAAATATCACTAAAATTTAAATTATTGAAAAAAATAAAATTCTCAATTATCTAAAAGCAAAAAGATATTCAAAATAAAACTTTTTTTTCAAAATAAGGTAAAAATTAATTAGCAAGTGTGCTAAAAAATTTGAGACTTGTGGAATACCGCAATATTGAATAAAAATATCTTTACCGTTATAAATATAGTTATTATACTATAGCTATATATAGCTATAAATATAGTTATATAGCTATTATACTATATATAAATATAGTTAATATACAAAGTTTAACCAAGTTGTTCAGTAAACAAAACTAATATTTAATAAATCTTTGTAATCTTGAAAATAGAAATACAGTACATTATTCAATTTGTTAATAGGAATATTTGTAAAAAGACTTTTGAAATCAAAGAAATTAATATTATAAATAAAATTTTTTGACAGAAAGTCCAAAACCGGTCTATTATCATCATTTATCCAAGTAGCTTTAGATTTAACAATGTGTTTCAAAATTATTTTAAGAAATTTGGCAAAAATTAAACCTGGTTTATTCATATAAGAATTAGTGCCGCAAGTAATGAATCTAAATTTAATAGGAAAATTATGAAATTGATGTATAACGCTTAAATATGGAAATTGTAATTCATAATTATTTATATTTAGAATTTTATAAAAATTCAAAATTTTATTATTTATGATGCTGGCTGTAGAATTCAAAAGTTTGTAGTAGTTAGAATTTAAGTTTCTTTGCCAATTAAATCTAAATAAAAATTTTTACAATAAAAAATACTAGTTATTAGGAGCTTTATCAACAGGTGTAATAATAAAGTTGTCTTAAAGAATTTTAAAAGCAGGTTTTAATGGGCTAAATTTAATATTATAGGAAATGTTAAATTATTAACAAAAATATAATTTTTAATTTTATAAGATAGTTTAGTTTTCCAAATTGTAAAAAATTCAACATAATTTGAAATTTTAAAGATAAAGGATTCAATATTTTGTAGAATAACTTTAAAAATTTTAGACTTATTTATTTGAAAAACTGGTCTGTATTTAAAACCTTTATTTAAAATTTCTTTAAGATTATGATCGTTGATGATATACAAGCATTGAAGTTCCTACAAGAATCCCGAGAACACCTATTTTCAATTCAATTATACTTTAATTTACAATCTAAATTAAAAATTTAGAACTACTTTAACTTCTTAATTTAACTCTTGTATATTTTTCATTGATTCACCTATTATTCATTTGTTTCAATTTTTATGTAGTTGTCTTTTCTTCTTATACAGACACTCCTCCGGGGAATAGCACGAATATTTTTAGACTTTTATCTTTCGTGCTTGTCAGAAAAGAGTGTCCTATTTGCATAGTTGACCATCCTGACATGGTCCCTATATCTTTTCTCTATTTATATTTGTATTATATTGTTTTCCTTGATTTAGTTTTATATATATATATATATATATATATATATTATCCACCCATATTTTGTTCTAACAGAACATAAGTCACCTCCATTAATTAACCTAAAGATTTGAGAATCTCTTGCTTTAAACTGGTATTACACATTTTGTTTTATTATACAAGCACTCAAATGTAGGTATTGCAGTTGGACTCAAATTAAAATATATATATGTGTGTGTGCGAGTGTGATCGGAAGTGGTGTAGAGGAGAGCAATATCTAGCGTTGGTGTTTTCTCCTAACTCTTCCACCAATAAGAAGTCAGATGGAACATGACGTAATAGCGCGCCAAGCTTTGGCCAAGCGGGACCTCGCCGTTTGAGCGAGATGGAGACAAAAGACGAACACGTTAATGAAAGACGATTATTAAAAATGTCTAATTGTTATTCTTCTCAATTTTGTTAATTTAACTTTAATTTGTAAATAATTTTTCTATTTGTTACTCTTATTAAATTCAGTAAATATTTAATTAGTCTATTTTGATTTCTGTTTAATCTCTATACTCCCTCATTACATGGGGGCAGATTACGAGAATTTGTTTCTCCTCAAGTATTATATCCTAGACAGCCAAGCAACTCTAAGGCCTTCCTAAGCAATCGAGACGACAAATGCCGATGATTGCCGACAAATGCCGATGCTCCTTCAAAACGGTGAGTCAGCTTTAAACTTATTTATAGACTATAAAAAATATGGCTTCCTTCAATAATTTAAAAAAAAATTGCTATCTCAATATCGAACAGTAGCACTAAAAACATTAATTATAATATATTAATTATTAATTAATTAATTAATTATAATATTAATACATAAATTAATATTTGGTACAAATGAAGGGCGAAGAAATAGATCTAATTTACGAAATTTTACTGGTTTAGTTTTGATTCTGACTATCCTATTGAAGAAACCAAAACAAAAGCCATAAATTTATTCAGTGATAATGATTTTATTTCTATGTGTAATGTGCTTCATATTGAATTTACATCTAATGCTAAGAATAATTGCGATTTGATTTTTAAACATTTAAGAAATTTCGATTTATTTCGAAATGCTGAATCCGATATAGAAAGTGAAACAGAATTAGTAGAAACTTTTAATAATATAAGAAATCCAGTGAGTTCAATTAAAAATTCCTCTTCACAGAATCGCAGTGTCAGTGATTTTCAAAACGAAACAGTGAACAACGCCCAGACAGCAGTCGTAGACAATACTTTTCCTCCATTCGGAGCCGAAGATGACTCACATAGGCAGTCTGCAAATCCTTTTTCTCCAACGCGTCGTGCACCAGATACCAATTTTCTTTCACACAACATTAGTTTTAGCGGATCTTTTTCTATGAAAGATCTAACTGACACTTTACGCTCTTTAATGGTACAGACAGTTATTCAGTCGAGCATTGTATACAAGATTTAGAAGATAACTTTTGGCAGCCCAACCTGTCTAGTGGTTAGCGTACCTGACTACAGATGAGTGGGACCTGGGTTCGAATCCTGGCCCGGGCATGGATGTACTTTCTCTCTCTCTCTTTCTTGTCTTTGTCCTATCTTTGTGTGTGTGTGAGTGGTTGCCTACCCTATAAACGGGTACCTATGGCATGTGTGTACTGAGGAAGTCGGACTCCACACCTAATATGGTTCAGTTAAAAAAGTGGAGCAGCGCATCCCATATTGCCTGCCTGGCTGCCACAAGACAACAGAAGATAACTTTTGTTTATTTAATATTACAAGTGATCAACAAAAGATAATTTTTGCTATAAAATCTTTAACTGGTACTGCAAAAACTCTTGTTCTGAGTATACATGGTTTATTTACATGGAAAATTTTAAAAGAAACTTTGCATTTAAATCGAAAGTTAACAGTAAACAAATTCACAAAAAGCTTCAAGAACGTACTTAACGAAAAGCTGAATCTCTTTGAATATTTTGTATGCATGCGCGAAATTGCTTCTCGAGGTATAATAGGTAAAGCATCGTTAATTGAATACATAATAAATAGTATACCTGATACCTCAAGTAACAAAATTTTGTTATATAATACTAAAAATATTTCCGATTAAAAAAAAAATTTAAAATATTTGAAAAACTTTAAATTTCTAAAAAACAGACATTTTCTGATATTTCCCCTAAATTTCATGATCGAAAAAATTACATTCACAGTAATCAAGATTTGAAAGACAATATTAGAGTTATTCATAATAATCAAAATATGTCGAATGCTTCTCCAATAATTTGTTTTAACTGTGGCAAAAAAGATCATAAGTCTTCACAATGTTTACATAAAGAGAAAGGATTTAAATGTTTCCAGTGTAATAATTTTGGTCATAAGGCTATGGACTGTCCTATTACTCAGTTAACTGCAACAAAAATACCCAAAAATTCTGTTCAGCGTATTCAGAAAGATTATGTTTCACCCTAATTAAAACCCATGCGCATTCCAATTACTTTATGCAACATCAAAATAAATGCACTATTAGATTAGTGAAGCTTCCATGATAAAATATTCAATATATAAGCAAATTGGTTCCCCTCTTCTTAATTCTTCCCCTCTTGTTTTTACTGGAATAGGTAATTTTAAATTGAAATAAATGGGAATCAATAGGCTATCAAAGACGACGCCTGTGAATAATTTTATTCTTTACTTAATTTTTTTTTCAAGATTTTTTTTTTGTTTTGCTTTCTTTGTGCAAGCTTTGGAGGACCAAAGCCATCAGGATGCCCGAGTGTGATCGGAAAGGTGTGAGGAGAGCAATATCCAGCGCCGGTGTTTTCTCGTAACTCTTCTACCAATAAGTCAAATGGAACAAGACGTAATAGCGCGCTAAGCTTTGGCCAAGCGGGACCTCGCCGTTTGAGCGAGATGGAGACAATAGATGAACACGTTGATGAAAAACGATTATAAAAGATGTCTAATTGTTATTCTTCTCAATTTTGTTAATTTAACTTTAATTTGTAAATAATTTTTCTATTTGTGACTCTTAATTAAATTCAGTAAGCTTAAATATTTAATTAGTCTGCTTTGATTTCTGCTTAATCTCTATACTCCTTCATTACATATATATATATATATATATATATATATATATATATATATATATATA
>JAPDSC010122390.1:30990-49359 GCA_026290005.1 Latrodectus geometricus | reverse complement strand
ATTATCAATTTTGGTAACTCTGTTGCCATTAAAAGTATTTGTATAGCTTGAGAACAAAGCAATAAATGCCACAAACCCATTAAAGTAACGTTTTTTACTCAATTTTGGATTATATGCTTGTTCCGATTGAGTTTGGTTTACTAAACAATGAAATTATTTTCTCTAATTCATACTGTAGGAATTTAATTGCTCTTTAAATTGAACACAGTTAATAGTTTTCTGAAAATAGAACATTAACAGCTTACTTGTTTACTAAAATGCTTAGTAAAATTCAATAAATAAAAGATCTGCTTTATGAGAATTAGGATAGTATTAGATAAAAGGGAAAAGCAACTTTTCTAATACATGAAACACAAAACTTTATTTGCTCTCTACTTCATAAAATAGAATAGGTGACAATACAGAGTACGTAAAAGCGGGCAGATGGAATAACTCACCTCTTGGTGTATATATATACATATATATAATTATGTTTGTGTGAGTGAATCATTCAGAGAAAACGTGAAATTCTTTATCATGCCTACTTGCTGCGGGTGAAAGTAATTTCCGACCTTTCCATAAGAAATATGTTAATTTGGAATACCAACGGGGAGATTCAAGGAATGAGTCATTTATATAAATGCTACTGTGAAAATTTCAAAGAATTAAATCATTAATAAAATTAAGAAATAAAGTGCTTTAAGATGTGTGGCAATTTCCTACATTGGAGAACATATAGTTAAAGACCTCAAATTGTGATTTATGTGCATTTAAGCAAAATGTATTGTAACTGCATGCCAATGCTTTTAGCAAGTTGAAAAATGTATTGATAAATATCTAATTGTAAATTTTAAACATCTCGATGTATTAAATACTAAAAGAAAAACTTATTTAATTGTTAATACTTTTAGTGTAGAAAAATTAAAGGAATGTTTTTTAAAAATAGAATTTATATTCGGATACGTATTATAATGAATGCATTCTGCGTAGTTCAAATAATGTGCAGGAAGATTGTATTTAAATAAACAAATAGAAAATTGTATGAGTACAAAAGTTTGTTTTATTTACTGTTATAGATGTTTCAAACAGGAGCATGTCTCCTTAAGTGTCAATTTAGATTTAAGCTAATACACATGAAAATTGTTTCCTTAATGAGCTTTTTCTTTAACTGGAATTAGTCTTATGCTAGTAATACTGGTGTTTAAGAAAAATATTTATTCATACTTCATTTGAAGAGGTTTGATTTGTGGAATATTATTCGGTATTTGAATTTTACATGTTTAAAAGTATTCAGGTTACGAATACTTAACGCTGAACGTAATATCTTAGGATTTGCAAATCAAAAGTTGTTTTACTATGATATGCCGACGAGAGGAATCTAATTTCAGGGAAATATATTCAGAAGATGGTTTAGTCGAACCATTTTGTTCTAACGATTTACTTTCTATGAAGAGTATTGTGTGAAGGGGCACGTCAATAGTGTGTGCATATTTAAGTTGGAAGTTCATAGTTGGTTATGGGAATTTGACGTAATTTATGTTTAGGGTATGTTTGTAACTCTTTCATTCGAAAGTGTCATGTCCAACATGTGAATACCTCTCAATTCTTTGAGAGTGCTTAACTCGCGGTCAAGTGGTATACCGTGAATTCCTGGCTGGAATCCTAACACAGTGATGGGTTTGAATTACGCGCCAGAATGCTGCTCTTTTTATTGAATTTATCTTTGACTAATGTTCTTGATAGGCTTGTATTTTATTCTTACGGGGTTTCGAAGACTATTTTTATGTTTGGGGTCTCAAATGATAGTGTTTCGATTAATACTCTTTGTGATATAACACTTAGTTTATTTGGAGGTGCAAATTTAGGGGAGGTTTCGCACATATTTCGTAATCAGGAGGTATTAAACAGTTGTCGAAGATTGGCTATTATTAACTGGTTATCAAAATGCTGTTCTCTCTTTAATTATTTATTTAAATATAACTTTTCTGTTTCATGATTTCTTTTTAGGGAGTAATCAATTAAATGATTAGTTACTCCCATGTGGTAATATCCTCTTCAATATGGGCTGGTATTCAAAATCTTCTAAATTTTTGAGACTTCATTATTTGGAATTATGTATATAATTAGGGGGAATTTTATTTACAGTTCGTTATGGGGGAGGTGCTTAAATGTTTTATAAGGGAAGTTTATCATTTGTGCGCATGCAATCCCAAAATTTGCAATAATTTTATGTCACATTCCTTATTCTATGGAGGAAATATTATTTAGGGGAGGCTTTATCAGATTTTCATGAAGCAATCATTTCCACGTTGTTTGAGAAATAAGTGTACTACACCTTCGATAAGTAGCTTGTCTGATGTATTTATCTTAGTACAATGGCTCTGTTAGCCTATGAGAAAATCCTTCCTTTTACAGACAAGCAATCTTTCATGAATGGTACTATTCCGAGCTAAATATGGTGGAGGTATTTTACTGTATGAAGGCGGAAATAAATTTAGGGGAGACTATATTTAGATCAAGAAGGTCTTATGCGTATGGTTTTAACTTGAAATATACCCCTTTGTGTTGCAGATGATAATGTTTGCTTTCATTAACTACAAATTTACTGTCACGCAAGCAACTATTGGAATAAAAATAACTTGTCGATATCAGTTCTAAGAATGCTTCATGCTTAACACTCGTCCAGGTGGTCTCCCGTCATTCGCTGACCCGAATCGTATGTTTAGCTAATGTTCTCAATTTGTTTGTTCTTAGATTTCTGTGGTGGCCACGTGTTATATTTTATCTTGTTTATATGGAGGTGGAATTAGTTTTTTTGAGGGGAAGGTTTAATCAGTTTATTCTCTGGAATAGTTCTTGGAGTGTGAGGTGTGCTACTCTATGCATTTGTAATCGTACGAGGTACTCATATATTTATAAGCTATCTGCTTATGCTTGTCATAAGATTTTATCTTTGTGTGGGAAGTTTAATAAAGTGATGCTATCTTGCTGCAGGCTATTTTGGTGTTATAACGTTTAAATTCGTATTTATTACGTTGCGATGAGGGAAAATAAATTTATAGGGGAGTTTTGATTATACATCTCTCTGAGGAGGAATCTTTCTTTTCTAGTATTATTAGAAAAGGGAACATAACTAATTGCCTATAAAATGCAATTCATTTTTGTGTACGTAAATTTACTTTCATATCTATCCTATGGTGGATTTATGCTTAGAGAATATACGTTGAAATAATTCTTATTTGGTGATTCTATTCTGAATCAAATGGGTGGTATTCTAACACACATCTACATATTTTTGTTATATATAGAGGTGGAATTGTTTCTTTTAGGGGGAGGCATGATCAGTTCTTTCTAACAAGAACTCGTTCATCAAAACATGTTGTGGGGGATAATATCACGTTCCTTTTGCGTAATGCAAGAGATACATTTACTTTAAATATGCTATTAGTGTTGGTTCAAAGTAAATTTGTTTTCCTGGAATACTCTCAATGTTCCGTTCAGTCACAGGCTGAACTATTCTGAGAAATAGTGTAGGAATTTACTATACTTATTTTCATCTTTGGAGGTGGAAACTATATTTTTAGGGGGTGGATAAATCGAAGTTCGTTAGAAGAATGATTGTAGATGAAAATGTGAATCGAGGGGGAAATCCTAATAGCTGCAAATTTCATTAATATGCAATTTCTGTTCGCTGTATGATGTATTTGCATTTCGATGATTATTTAAGTTTATCATGAGCACAGGGGGCAGCATTCTGATGAATATGGTGGTATATTTATTGCTTTTATTTCGCTTTATTTTTTATGGAGGTGGAATTTAAATGGGTGTTCTTAGGTGGAGGTGAAATTGCTATTCATGAGTAAAATAATTCTTTTATGTTCAATACAGGGGGCTCTCGGTGGTTTATTGGAGGTGGCAGTGGCTGGTTTCTTTAAGGTGGTAGTGGCTGGTTTCTTTAAGGTGGTAGTAACGGCGTCTTCGAGGTGGTAGTGGTAGTTTATTTTTAGCAGTTTTAAATATTTAATTTAAACACAAGTGTTGTTAATTTTTAATTTGATTTATACAGTTAATGTTTATTTTTATGTTAGTACACAAAGAATGTGTGACTTCTCTTACAGTTTTAATTTCTTAAGCAAGTTTGCCTGATTTTTAATTTGAATTATACAGTTATTTCTTTTATATTTACTCACAAAGAACTGTGACTTATGTTATCATTTTGTTTAATATTTTGAGCACAAGTGTTGCCTAATTTTTAATTTGTATTATACACTTATTATTTTTCATATATTTATTTAGAAAGAATGTTACTTATGTTACTGTTTTGTACTTTTATGCACAAGTGTTGCCTAATTTTTAATTTGTGTTTTTCTTATGTTTATTCGCAAAGAATGTGACTCTTGTCGGCGTTTTAAATTTTTAAGCAACATGTGTAGCCCTATTCTTAATTTGAAGTATAAAGTTTGTAAACTTCATTTTTGTAAATGCTGTATTTTATTTATGTATCATATGTTTTCATGTACTCAAAGTGTTGATCAGAAATAAATATTTAAGGTTTGTCTTAAATTTTCTCTAAATCTTTCTTACATTATATCTAACCTGAAACTGATGTTTACATATTTTAAGAATCATTACTGAGAAACATTTGCAAACTTTAAAGCAATGCCTTGAATGAAAACTTTTCCTATAATGATTTTTGCTATTCAAAGATTATACGAGAAATAACCAGCATTCATAAAAATTAGACATCCGAAAAATTTGTACTTTGTATTTATTAAAAATTCTCACCGCAGCTAAAACTGAAAAGATATGAACTCCTGCATATTTTACAAATTCACAAGTTAGCTTATCAACAACATTGATCTTTATCGAAGCATTCAGACCATTAGTTCAACAGCTCATTGTTTTGACTCCTGTCAATCCCGCATTTTTGTAGAACTCGAAAATCTCTTGTAATCAAACTTGTCAAATCTTTACTACTTAGCAAACCGAAGTAGTTGCAAACAAAGCACAAGGAAAAGTTATCCATTAAATTTAAAACTAGGTGCAATTATTTAGTTTCAAAGCATTCAGTGATACTGTATGGATGACATCGTGGTATTTATTTTATTGATTCATAACCCAAAGGGTTAAGGCTTTATTTCAAGAATGTATTATGAAGTAAGCAAATGACATGTATCATAATTGAAATGCATCCAAAGAGTTAGGTACTTTTATTATGTGGGTACACACACACATTTTACTTCCATTTTTCATAAGGCAAATTCCCAAGGCTTTTTTTCCTTTTTCCAAGGCCTGTCAGTAATTATCCTTGACTTTCTTACGGATTAATGACTAACAAAGTTGTACAATCCAATATCAAGCAGTGCTAACTTCAATAGTTCCTTTTCATAATTAATATAATTGCAATAACGACTCTTTCGATAAGTTTTTTTTGCAAATTTTTCAATTTTTATTTTAGTTAGTAATATGCGCATCTGTAAATGAGAATTCAGAAAATACTATCATTTAAACTTATTACATATTCCTCACCTTCCCTTAGGATTTAAGCCTTTAATTAAAAAAAAAGTTTTAATCGAAAACGAATACTTAATGGTTTGGTAGCATTTGTGACATCCTTCGGAACGTATTCGTTTGTAAGAGCTCGTGTATTTGCCAATAACCTTCAGCAAGATCAATAATAGTGATAATTTGGAAACTGCTAATTTCCCCTCTTTATCCCGATTACATAATAGAGAATATCCAGTACTCATTACTCTACTAACAGTTAATAATCCACACAAGGACGAAGATCACTATCTGGTGCTTCAATTAAAATCTGCTAATGTAGTCAGATTCTCCAACTCTACTTTCAGTTCACGAATTTATTTTAATCACTACGCAATATTTCTGACATTGATATGATCGATTAGGTTGCCATTTATATATATATATATATATACACTACTGGCCATTAAAATTGAAACACCAAGAAGGTGACATGCTACAGACGTGAATATATATATATATATTACACTATTGGCCGTTAAAATTGCAACATTTGACATGCTACAGACGTGAAATTTAAGCGAAAGGAAGAAGGTGCTGTGATATGCAAATGATTTGCTTATCAGCGCATTCAGACAAAGTAGGCACCAGTAGCGACACCTACATTGTGTTTCAATGAGGAAATTGCTCGCGTCGGTCGAGGTCTAATGACTGTTAGCAGAATATTGAATCGATGGGTTCAGGACGGTAATACGGAACACCATGCGGGATCTCAACGGCCATCCATCACTAGCAGCCGAGAAGACAGGCATATTATCCGCATGGCCATAATGAAACGTGCAACCTTGTCACGAGCCGTGAGTCAAGAAACGGGGTCGTTTGGAAGACAACAAGTTCGAACACTTCGACGACGTTTGCAGCAGCATGGACTCTCAGCTCTGAGACCATGGCTGCGTCTTCCCTTGACGCTGCGTCATAGATAAGAGCGCATTCCAATGGTGTGATCAACGACAAACATGGGCCCACGAATGGCGAGACGTCATGCTTTCAGATGAATCCAGGTTCTGTGTACAACATCAAGATGGTCGCATCCGTGTTTGGCGGCATTGTGGTGAACGCACACTGGCAGCGCACATTCGTTATCGTCATACAGGCCCATCACCTGCCGTGATGGTATGGGGTGCCATTGGATACACGTCTCGGTCACCTCTTGTTCGCATTGACGGTGCCTTGAACAGTGCACTTTACATTTCTTGTGTGTTACGACCCGTGGCTCTACCCTTTTTTCGAGCCCTGCGAAACCCTATGTTTCAGCAGGATAATGACCGGCCGCATGTTGCCGGTATTGTACGAACCTTCCTTCATACGGAACATGTTCGACTGTTGCCCTGGCCAGCACGTTCTCCAGATCTTTCACCAATAGAAAACGTCTAGTCAATGGTTACCGAGTGACTGGCGCGTCACCAAACGCTAGTCACTCGATTGATGAACTGTTGCACCGTGTTGAAGCTGCATGGGCATCTGTACCTGTACATGCAATCCAATCTGTGTTTGACTAAATGCCCAGGCGTATAACTGCTGTTATTACTGCCAGAGTTGGTTGTTCTGGGTAATGATTTCTCAGGATCTATCCAGCCAATTTTTTTCAAAATTTAATCACTTGTTATTTCTAGTAAAATATATTTGTCCAATAAATATGATTTTGTTATCTGCATTTCTTCCTGATGTAGCAATTTTAATGGCCAGTAGTGTATATATATATATTGGCTTGTCAACAATCAAATTTAAAATTGAAATAAATGTATTTTACTGGAGCACTGGGGAAAATGTTGAAGAAAACTGATTATGCTAAAATTGAAATTATTCTATTTTTTGAGCATCAAGTCTCTTGAAATCAGTTGTAAAAAGTCCAAATAACTTTTTAAGTAAATTGCAATTTCTTTATTTGCAATTAAAAAATTAATGTTCTCAGATTTTTTGTAAAATAAGTTATATTTAAGCTTTTGCTTTGGAAGAAAAATCCAAAAATTAGTTTTCTGAACAGTACCATGTCCAATCCAATGAGCAGCAAGTTTAGTTGGTCTTATTATGATAAATCAGAACATTTGAATCCCTCGGTGAACATTTTTGTCAGCATATTTATAATAAAGTTTATTTTTCTTTTGAATTTCCTTTTTTTTATTTCAACATGAGCACTTCAAACTATTAGTTCAAATACATATTCCACATCGTTGTTGCATTCCTCTGGTTATGCCACCCGTTTCTCAAAATGTAATTTAATAGGAGATTTAACATTATTCCTGTGGACATTTTCTGCTTGAAAAAAATACGGAGATTCATATATATAAGAGAACAAAAGCCTGAAAAAATTTTTTTTTGTAAATCCCTCGTATTTATGGTCAATGCTCGTCTTGTACATGTTTGGGAAAAAATTAAATTATTCCTGTTAATCAGAGTGATTTTCATCAAGGAAGATCCACGCTCTTGATAACATAACAGGAGATTCAATTCCGCACCACATTCTAGCGGAGAAATAATTTGGCTAACATATTCTTCGACATAGAGAAGATGTAAGATCGTACATGGCATTATGGGATTCTCCGACCATTATGATTTTGGCTTTCGGGTTAAACCTGTAAAGTGTTTTACGATTGCGTGTATTTAAAGTTTGTATTGGTCGGTTTTTCTCCAATACTTTTATTGAAGCCTCAAATCTTTTTTAAGTACCGCCATTTTTAATTTATTAATCAATAACATTCATCATTTAATTTCACTTCCAGTATATGGCATGCTTTATGTGGAAGATCTGCAAATATCTTGTGAAAGGTTAAACATGCGTTTAATTGAGAGGCAGTTACAAAACATTGTTAATAAAATCTCTGCATGGAGTGTGAGAATTGCCATACTTTTTCTCCCAACAACAGCATTTGTGTCCATTTGTGCAAGAAGACCAGCCTTCATAGTGATTCTACGATCTACATAAACAATACACATAACCCTATAGTTAAAGAGGTAAATTTTCAGGGAATAAAACTTTTCACTCAAAGTGAAATGTTCTTCTGCTTGCTTTACATTTGCTTAATAAGGACGACAGATCACTTAATATCCTCAAGGTGCTTTCTAGTACATCCTGGGGTGCTGATCGCATGTCGCTGCTTCGAGCCTACCAATTACTTGTTTTATCTCGTATTGACTACGGAAGTATTGTACATGGATGTAGTAGGTCTTCACATTTCTCGTCCACGATCTATATGGAATTTGCCATCAACTGCCTCCTTAGTTCGAATCAAGTGTAAGCTAAACGATGATTGGTTATATCCTATTGTCGACATTAACGACATTAATTGTCGATGTTACTTTAATGGGTTTGTGGTCTTAGTGATGAACCAAACACTGTTTTTCATATTTTGATTTCATGTCCAGATTTTAACCTTTACCGTTCTAAATTTTCTGAAACTGACCTTGTAACCATGTATCGTTTAGTGGTGGAATCACCCCCCCCCGAAACCATTTTGCCTTTTTAAGGCCAATAGGTTTACTTGAATTTATTTATATATTAAAATTGTATTTTCGTTTTTATTTTGTATTTATGCTGGAATTTAAGCTGATTATATTTATTCTGTTTTTTGTATTTTAATTTGATTTTAATGTTTATTGGATTCTCTACAATTTCTAAATAATTTACACAAAGTTTTAGCACAAGTTGTCCTTTTTGGGTCTTGCGCCAGGAAACCCAATCAACCAGCCTACATGATCTTAACACCTCACAATAATTAGAAAAAGCTGGTAAGGGTTTCCTAAAAAACTGGATTGCCATTCCTCTCCATCTACAACCCCCTCAGGGGGTTTACTTTCTTTAAGTAAACACGGGTGTCACAATCCCGAGGTACCCCAGTGATCTGTCCTCTTTTCTTTCTTTTCCTCTCTCCTCTAAACTTCTGCTTTTTCTTCCTTTTCTCCCTCAATGTGGTTGCCTCTCATGAGGTTGAGGGCTCCCCTTGTGCAGCTGTCGCCGCTCTGTTGCATGTAGCTACTCTTGGGGACTAAATCACCCACGTGTTTGCCGTGCGTGGAGACCCGTGTCCCTGGAAAGGAGGGTCCTGGTAATTGAGGCCCCCAGAGACCAACACATTACTTTGGCCTCTGCTTCAGGTAAACGGGAGGTGTGCTGTGGTCCTCAGCACATCAATCGGCTTTATGGATCAAGCGATCGGTACATCTACTGGATGACTCGTTAAGGGTGGAGGCCATCACAAGGATGTACTGTGAGCGTATAGGACTTGGCTAGCACTGGTGCAGCTGGTCTGCATCCCCTTGTTGGACTCGGTGGTGGGTGGTGCGGTCAAGTCCCGAAATATTAATAAAATACTATGGAAAATAAAAAAAAAATCATTTCTCCCACGGGAGCATCTATTGGACGAATCAAATTCTAAATATTTTATATTTAAAAGAAAAGTGGGCTCCTTTGAAAAAGTGTCCCCTTTTCTTATCCAAAAGGGAATATCGGGTTTCATAGGAGAAGTAAGAGGTATCCGGAAAATAAGATCTGGTGATTTATTAATTGACGTTGCAAACTCTACCCAGGCAGCTAAAATATCAGATTTGACATTGATGGCAAATATAGAGGTGACAGTCCTGCCTCATGGAAATTTGAACTTTTCGCGTGGAGTGATTTCCGCAGGGGATTTGTTGAACACGTCGACTGAGGAAATTCTTGATAACTTGAAATGTCAGAAGGTCTGTGGAGTTGAACGTATAAGAGTCAGAAGAGATGGGCAGTTCATTGACACTAAACATCTCATTCTGACCTTCGCGACCCCAGACCTTCCTGACAAAATTAAAGTGGCTTATTTGAATCTTCCCGTCCGACAATACATCCCAAATCCCTTGCGTTGTTTTCAATGTCAGCGTTTTGGACACTCGAGAAACGCTTGCAGAGGCCAACTTACCTGCGCTCGCTGCGCAGTAGTTGGCCACGATAGTTCGAACTGCACAGCGAAGGAGGCTTGCGTAAACTGTAAAGGTGAACATCCCTCCTATTCTCGAAGTTGTCCTCAATATGCTTATGAAAAAGAAATCACCACGCTAAAGGTAAAAAACAATATTACCTATCCTGAGGCTAGGAAAATTGTCGCCTCTCGTACGCCACAGCCTGGAAGGAGTTATGCGGCCGCAGTAAAAAAGGTCACCAGATCTTCAAGCACTCAAACGGATACCCAGCCTCTTCCTGTAATGAGATTACCCCAAGTAATATCTGAAAGACCAAAATCATCATCAACAATAATAAGAAAAGCTTTTTTGGCTAAATCGAGAGGCGTTAAGGCCTCCAAATTAAAATTTGCAAAGGAGGGTTCTCGAAAATCCTCCTTATCCACCCGTAGAACCATATCATCCCTGGAAGCTGATGCTGTCTCTCTCCATCCCTCGGACGATAATTTATCGCTCGAGGAGATGATAGAAGACTCGCCTTCCAGCTCCGGGGGAGAAGCTTTTCTATTTAAATAATAACTTCCTTTATTTGTTGGAACTGTCATGGTTTGCGTTCACATCTTGATGACATCAAGTCTATCATATCAGCTTATAACCCCGCATGCGTAGCACTTCAGGAAACCTTCCTGAAGTCTTCGAATAACATCACTATGCGTGGGTTTAATTGCTTTAGAAGAGACTGTGGTGACGATGGTGCAGTGTCTGGAGGTGTTTGCATATTAACATCTAATGATTTTCCCAGCACTGTCCATCCAATCAATACAACCCTACAGGCTGTAGCTGTCAGAATTCATACAACATGTTTGATTACAGTCTGTAGCTTGTATTTACCACCACATGATGTCATCCGCCAAGAAGAACTTGATACATTAGTTGATCAGCTGCCTTCACCATATCTGATACTCGGTGACTTTAACGGCCATAATACTTTGTGGGGAAGTGATGATACCAATTCTCGCGGTCGTCAGATTGTGGGATTTATTTCTGATAATAGCCTCTGTCTGATGAATACCGACGAGAAGACATATTTCCACACACCCACAAAGACATTTCATTCTCTCGATCTCGCCATTTGTACTCCATCACTCCTGCCGTTGTTAAATTTATCAGTAGGGAATGATCTGCATAACAGCGATCATTTCCCACTCGTCATCTCCCAGACTGGAGGTAGTAGTTTGCAGAAACGCATACCTACTTACGTGTACAGTCGGGCAGATTGGACGTCATTTACACAATTGGCAGTCGTTGATGATAAAATGGTTACGATCGAGAATATTAATAATGCCGTACATAAAGTCACTGAAACAATTATAAGTGCAGCTGATACAGCAATACCTAAAAGTTCTTCTAAACCAAAACGGCGTTGCAAACCATGGTGGAACAATGAATGCCAACAAACATATAAAAAACAAAGGAAGTTATGGGGGCTATTCCGAAGGTACCCCACAACGGAGAACCTTATTGCATTTAAGAGAGCAAAAACATTAGCTCGCAGAGCTCGTCGACAAAGTCAGAAGGAATCCTGGTCTCGCTATGTATCCTCTATAACATCTTCCACATCCAGTAAGCAGTTATGGAGAAAAGTAAAAGCAGCCAATGGTATATATAGAGAATTTGCAATTCCTATATTAAAAACCGGAGCTGCTATATACTCTTCTCCTATGGATATTGCTAATGTCATTGGTGAAACATTTGCCAACGCCTCAAGTTCTGACTCTTATAGTCCTTCGTTTTTAAGGACGAAGAGTTGAGCTGAGCGAACACAAATCCGTTTCACCAACAGTCAAGCTTTTCCTTACAACTGCGAGTTTAGGATGTTGGAAATGAAGCGAGCATTACAGCAGGCCAACAATACCAGCCCAGGACCAGACGGAATTAGCTATCAAATGCTTCGACATTTAAGTCCAGATTCCCTGTTGAACTTATTGTATTTGTTCAATAGGATCTGGACTGAAAATGAATTTCCATCGCTCTGGAGCGAAGCAATAGTAATTCCGGTCCTTAAACCTGGTAAGGATCCTTCAGAACCATCAAATTATCGACCAATAGCTCTGACGAGTTGCCTTTGTAAGACTCTCGAACGTATGGTCAAAGCCCGTCTCGTACACGTCTTAGAAGAAAATAAATATATACATGTCAATCAGAGTGGTTTCCGTAAAGGAAGATCCACTCTTGATAACATTACTTACATGGAAACCCAAATCCGCAACGCTTTTGTGCGGAGAAATCATCTGGTTTCCATCTTCTTCGACATCGAGAAGGCATACGACCGTACGTGGCGATACGGTGTTCTCCGTTCTTTATACGTTTTTGGCTTTCGGGGTAATCTTCCGATATTCCTACAAAATTTCTTACGCTCCCGTGTTTTTAAAGTACGTATTGGTCACCTTTTGTCCAATACTTTTAATCAAGCCGAGGGTGTACCCCAAGGTTCTATTTTAAGCGTAACTATTTTTAACCTTTACATTAGTCACATCCTCCATCTTCTATCACCTTCAGTATATGGCACTATGTATGTGGACGACCTGCAAATATCATGCCAAGGATCGAACATGCGTTTAATTGAGAGACAACTACAAACATCTGTTAATAAAATAGCTGCATGGTGTGCAGAGAATGGCTTTAAACTATCTCCTAGCAAGAGCTGCTGTGTCCATTTTTGCAAGAAGACCAGTCTTCACAGCGATCCTGTTATTCATCTGAACAACACTACAATACCTGTAGTCAACAAGATTAAATTTCTTGGTTTGACATTCGACCGAAAGTTGACCTTTCTTCCGCATGTTTTACATTTGCGGAAGAAGTGCGAGCGATCGCTTAATATCCTCAAGGTGCTTTCTAATACATCTTGGGGTGCTGATCGCTTGTCACTCCTTCGAGTCTATCAAGCACTTATTTTATCTCGTATTGACTACGGAAGTGTTGTGTATGGATCTGCTAGGTCTTCTGTTTTACGCAGACTGGACACTGTGCATCACTCTGCTTTGAGGATTTGTTCAGGCGCATTCCGCACATCACCCGTCCAGAGTCTTTATGCGATTTGTCAGCAATTGCCTTTAGACCTGAGACGGATGCAGCTGTCTCTCAATTATTACGCAAAGGTCATGTCTGACCGACAACATCCTATACGTTCCTTGGCCATATCTCCTGCATTAAAGAGACTGTATGATGCTCGACCCTACAGCATCCAACCCTTTCTCACTCGAACTAAAGATCAACTATTTTTGACAGACCTATATGATGTCCGTTTTATTAAAACGGACTTACAATCACATCCACCCTGGTATGATCCACAGATTAAAATCATCAATCCCTTTGCTCAATTTAGAAAATCGGACATAACTTCAACAGTTTTTCAACAGCTGTATCTATCTCATCGCTGTCAGTACTCATCATATACGCCTGTATTCATGGATGGTTCAAAAAGTGCAGGACATGTTGGCTGTGGCATATTTTATGCTAATACCAGTTATGGTTACAGCCTCCATACGTCCTGCTCCATCTTTACCGCTGAAGCTACGGCTGTGCATCAAGCCCTTCAGCTAGTGAATACAGAGCAGTATAATAAAATCTGCTTGTATACTGACAGTTTGAGTGTTTTAGAAGCGTTGAAAAACTATAACAATTGTCATCCAGTTGTGTCCAAGATTTTCGGAGCATTGGATTCCCTTGCTGGCAAGGATTATGACATCATTTTCTGTTGGATCCCAGGTCATGTAGGTCTAGAGGGAAATGAAAAGGCAGATGCAGCTGCTAAAGCTGCATCGTCTTCACTCCATTCATCTGTCCCTCTTTTCGACGTGAGAAGGGTTGTTAAAACATTTGTTAAATCTCTCTGGCAGGAATTATGGAGTATGCAGGTCACAAACAAACTGCGTGCCATATTCCCATCTTTCATTCCATCATCAGTTTTACCGTTACGAAGAGCAGATGTCAGATTGACTCGCCTTCGTATCGGACACACACGTTTCACACACAGACATTTGTTTTTAAGTGAACTTAATCCATGGTGTGAAACGTGTGATGTACCATATACTGTATCTCATATTTTAATATCATGTCCTGATTTTAACGTTTACCGTTTTAAATATTTTACAACCGACCTTTTAACCATGTATGATTTAGTGGGGGAGTCACCCCACCGGAACCTTTTCTCCTTTTTAAGGGAAATTGGTTTCATTAATTTTATTTAAATTTTATGAATTTTATTTTGCGTTCATATACTTATACTTATTTCGATTTTAAAATTAATATATACAATTATTTTTGTCTTTTAATTTTTTAATGTTGAGTTTGGGTTTTGCCTAAAATCTATCAATAATTTTTAGTTAAATTTTTGGCGCAGCTTGTCCTCTTTGGACCTTGCGCCACAAAACCAAAGCAACAACAACAATCTCCATCTACAACGGTTGATAAAATGAGACATAGACTTAAAACAGCATAGAATGAAATATGCTTTTTGTAATCAAAGCTCAGTTCGGCTCTTTACCTAATTGGGCAAGGGTCATTTTATATGACAAGGGTACAAATTGTTCCTTCTAATTTCAAATGCCTGTAAAGCCCAAAAAACGGACATGTTTCTACATTTTGTCTTTTTGGAATACTGTACAGTAAAAAAACATTTGTATTTACTTTTTATCTTAGTTTTTATCTTAATTTAAATGTCCCCTTGTATATATAATAAAACAACCTCTAAATAAAAAAATTTTTTTTTACTATTACTATATAATTTTTAGACAATTTACTTTAATTTAAATATTAATAAGTGAATTAAATGAAATACTTATATTCAGAACTAGAGTTAATAAACTTATGACTAAACGATATCTCTATCATAGGTGCCCCTCAGGGGGTTTACTTTCTTTAAGTAAACACGGGTATCACAATCCCGAGATACCCCAGTGATCTGTCCTCTTCTTTCTTTTCTTCTCTTCTCAACCCTACTCCTTTTTCTTCCTTTTCTCCCTCAATGTGATTGCCTCTGATGAGGTTGAGGGCTCCCCTTGAGCAGCTGTCACCGCTCTGTTGCTATTAGCTACTCTTGGGGACTAAATCACCCACGTGTTTGCCGTGCGTGGAGACCCGTGTCCCTGGAAAGGATGGTCCTGGTAATTGAGGCCCCCAGAGACCAATACATTACTTTGGCCTCTGCCAGGAAACTCTTGCGCCAGGAAACCCAATCAACCAGCCTACATGGTCTCAACACCTCACAATAATTAGAAAAAGCTGGTAAGGGATTTCTGAGAAACTGGATCGCCATTCCTCTCCAGCTACAACGGTTGATAAAATGTGACATAGACTTGAAACAGCATAGAATGAGATATGCTTTTTGTAATCAAAGCTCAGTTCGGCTCTTTACCTAATTGTCCAAGGTGCATTTTATTGGACAAGGGTACAAATTGTTCCTTCTAATTTCAAATGCCTGTAAAGCCCAAAAAACGGACGTGTTTCTACATTTTGTCTTCTTGGAATACCGTACAGTAAAAAAACATTTTTATATACTTTACATCTTAGTAACAATTTAAATGACCTCTTGTATATATAATAAAACTACCTCTAAATTAAAAAAGAAAATTTTTTTTACTATTACTATATAATTTTTAGACAATTTATTTTAATTTAAACATTAATAACTCAGTTAAATGAAATACTTATATTCAGAACTAGAGTTAATAAACTTATGACTAAACGCTATCTCAATCATAGGTGATACCACTCCATGTTGATATTTCTCGGTAAAACTAGTTGATTGAGACTGTTGGTACTGGTCCTCTATACCTGAATACCAAGGTCATCGTACCCAAGAGAAGCAGCATTCATTGCTGCATTATGCAATGCTATGATAATCGGCTCCAAGGAATGTTAATCACGCACTGTCAGAACTTTGCAGATGCTTTAGTGGAGACCTCTTAAATGCGGATGTCAGTGCAAGACAAGCGTATCGAGATGATGGCAGAGGTTCTAGCTCTAAGGCAGAAGCTATAAGTATAGTAGATATTTTTTTATGATGGCTTAAGGTTTGCTTTTATGCTTAGATCATAATCATTCAATCTGATACTATCATTTATCTTCAAGGATAAGGAGAAATGTTAAATTATCCACTAATAGGATCATAATATTTAGATGCAGCTTCGAGTTCGGCAATAGGATAGAGTAACACGAATCGACATGTACTGGCTTTGAGATATTTATCATTTGCATATTTTGCAGCTTAGTATAAAGAAAATTAGTTTAATGTCTAGATGACCTAATTATTATTAAAAATATCAGAAGAACAAATGTTCTTCAGTCTAATAAAATTGGTTGGAAGAATCACACTAAATGAGATTTGTAAGAAATTAAATTTTTCAGTCTATTCAAAGCATACAGCTTTACATTGTCGGAGAGGACTTATCAATTTCATGACAATGTGTAATTTTTTTTAAACATATCTCACGAATACTAATTTTGAAGTTCAACAAATAAAAGTTTGGAATTTTTGAAAATATTTCATTTAACATTTCCGTAAGAAAAGTAGAGATCGTAGCTCATACATGTACTAATAAGAGTACGAATATGTACATTTGAAAGTAAATTTTTTTAAGTTTCATAGCAAATGCTTAAAGTTACACAGTTTTAAAGAACTTAAGGAGAATGTATAGTATTATAGTGCAACTGTGTGGCACGTTTTTTTTTCTTTTTTTTAATGCATTTTAACTTACATATATTTTTTCCTCATAAGCAACAAATAAAAAAGCAATATTTTTATGAAAATTAAAATTACGTTTTAAGAAAAATAAAAATAGAATTTGAGTAATTTGCAGCTTCCATTGTAGAAAATTATTACATTGTGTTTTACTTGCATTTTTTAATATAACACTTTTTAATATAATTACAAATCTAACAATTGCGACTAATTATATTTTCAAGATAACTAAATAATTTTTCTAATGCATTATGTATAATTTATTGATTACGCACATAAAAAAAATATGTATGTAAATAAATGATAAAATATAAGCACATTACTCACTAACTTAAGATTTTCCGTCCTTCTGTCTGAATACTTCATTTAATATACACTAATTTTTCTGTACGCGTGTTAAAAGTTCAATATACCGTACATTTCTTGCATTGTTATACCGAAGGCGAAATTATCGAGTACTTCAGTAATTTTGTTTTGTTTAAGATAACATAATAAAAGTTTCAATAATAACAAAAATTTAAATATTTTTTCATGATCAAATACATACTATTTCTATTTTTTATTTAAAAATGAACAATATTTCTTTTAAATTGTATTCATTTATATTGGAAAATAATGGAAGTATTTAAAAAAAAAGCTTCCAGTATAATTAATTTAATTATCATAAAATTATTATTTTTAACATTCAAATTTTTTAAAAAAGAAATTTTTTTCATTTCGCCTTAAATAAAATTTAATACCGAAAAAAATCATGAAAAATTGTTACAAATGCATTTTAATTTTGCAATCGAACTGATGACACTTAAAAATCTATACTTTGTAAAACGTCTAATTCTAGAAGCAAGAAACTAGTATTTTCATGTTCTATTAGTAAATATCACACATTAATATAATTGCGTTTTTAAATCTAATCATATCATACATTTATCAACATGACATGAATGTGGTTGTTGTGATAACACTAACTTATGTGTAATAAATCCATTATTATACATAAGTTTGTGTTATCATATTTATTAATTAAATTGTATATAAGTTAGTGTATAATAATTCAAATAACATTAATTAAATATTCTTAATACAATCACAACGTAATCATATTTATGTAATCATTAAAATTATCATAATAATATGCAACATTAAAAACATTGTGATGTTTCGAAAATATTAACATTTTAAAGAATGTCAATATCATATATATATATATATATATATATATATATATATATATA
>JAPDSC010122390.1:0-30890 GCA_026290005.1 Latrodectus geometricus | reverse complement strand
TATATATGGCTGATATATATAAATGAAATTTCAAGCGCAATGACATATTATATATATATATATATATATATATATATATAAATTAGAAACTTGGAACAATCATTTTTACTTATTTCTAAGTATGAGATTTATAAGTATCAGAAATAAGTAAAAATGATAAGTTTTAATAAAATTTAGCCTTGTAAATTGAACCTGCATTGCTAGGATATGCATTCAGAATCATGTAACATCATAGCTAATTTTTTAATTTGTGATCACTGTCATAAATCATGTTGAAAAACTTTATTATGAAAAATAAGTTCGATTGTTCCAAATGGAACTTATTTTTAAAACAAGGATTAACATTTATGCTATATAAATATTTTTATAATTTTTTAAAAGCATTAAATCGTTGTTTTCGCATAAAATAATCATGTTTTTTTTAAAATAAACGTAAATGTTGGATTGTTGAAAAGTTTGACGCTGAAAGTATAATAAAATTGAAACAAAATAAACAAAAAGTTTGATTTGTTATACATCTGCAGAGTCTTAAAAATTATCGAAAATTCTATTCAATATTTCTTCAAATGAAAATTTTCAAAATTCATTTCATTTTTACTTTGTGGTATGTGTGACATTACATGAGACAGAAATGCTTTCTAAAGTTGATATATGTTGTGAATAATTTACTGCAATTAAAAATAATTCTCATTACCATTTGTTTCCGCAGAACAACATGTAACAAAGAACAAGCATTTAGAAGGACATTCCATTTTACAATCACTAAGTAAATGATATAGAAGAATATTTGAGCATTGGTAATAGGAGAAAATCTGGAATCGAATCAGCCAAGATAAAACACGTAATTTTTTTCCAAATTTCTAACACACACACACACAATGAATCACATACAGTAATATCTTCGTAGGATTGCCAGCGTAAGAAGTGAACAGATTTAATTTGTATATAAAGAGCAGCAAACGGGCTATTTTCCATTCCAGATTAATTCTATCATTTCTAGAAGAGGAAATATCGATTATCGAAGAGAAATTATAACAGCTAATTAAGTATATAATTACTTTAGGATATTAAGTATTATACATATCTAGTTTTATATTTTTTAAATTCATTTTGTGTATTGTTTTGATCAAAGTACTTAAATGACGATAAGGATTTCAATTAATTTATTGTATTCGTTTATAACGTATTTTTATATAATTTATTTTATTACTACGTTGTAATGTATTTTTCATGATGTATGTTATGAAAGGCTATGATGAAATGAAGTATGAATTACACTACATCTTTGCGCCACCTATTATAAAAAATATATTTGTTTTAAGTTTTATCAAAAGTTTATACATCAGTATTAAAATATGTATTTATGAAATTAATTTTTTGAAAAATATAATTTTATAAAGTTTGGAAAATATTTATTGTCATTTCATAATTAAGTTTTCAATAATAGTTACGTTAATTTTTAAAATAATACACTAATAAAATTTAAATTATCAAACTAACATTTTTTGAAAAAATAACAAAATAATTTATATTTTAGTATACATGTTTTACTATAAAGGCACATTATTCATAATGTCAAAAAAGTTTGTCCTTTATTATCGCAAATGAAATTTACATTGGAAATATTATTAGAGTTATAGTTTTGATCTCTTTCTTTTAGAATAAAAATTTTTGCATAGTTTTTGTTTGTTAAAATTATAAACATAAAAGAACTATCTACATGCATTATATATCCTGAAAAAAAAAAGTAATTTTTTAATACCTTTACATTGATAATTTAACACTGTTTTCATAAGATATCATTTTGATTTCATTTTGTCTTTCTGACTAATTGTACCCCTCAGGGGGTTTACTTTCTTTAAGTAAACACGGGTGTCACAATCCCGAGGTACCCCAGTGATCTGTCCTCTTCTTTATTTTCTTCTCTTTCTCCCTTCTGCTTTTCTTTCCTTTTCTCCCTCATTGTGGTTGCCTCTTACGAGGTTGAGGGCTCCCCTTCAGCAGCTGTTGCTAATAGCTACTCTTGGGGACTAAATCACCCACGTGTTTGCCGTGCGTGGAGACCAGTGTCCCTGGAAAGGAGGGTCCTGGTAATTGAGGCCCCCAGAGACCAACACATTACTTTGGCCTCTGCTTCAGGTAAACGGGAGGTGTGTTGTGGTCCTCAGCACATCAATCGGCTTTAAGGATCAAGTGATCGGTACATCTGCTGGATGACTCGTTAAGGGTGGAGGCCATCACAGGGATGTACTGTGAGCGTATAGGATCTGGCTAGCACTGGTGCAGCTGGTCTTCATCCCCTTGTTGTACTCGGTGGTGGGTGGTGCGGTCAGGTCCCGAAATTTTATATCAATTTTAATGGAGAATAAAAATTTTTCTTTTCTCCCTCGGGAGCAATTAGTTGACAACCAAAATACTAAATTTTATGTCATTAAAAGAAAGGAGGGTACTTTTGAAAATGTGTCCCCCTTTCTCATACAAAAGGGAATATCTGGCTTAATCGGGGAAGTCAAAGATATCCGTAAACTACGATCAGGTGACTTGTTGGTAGAGGCTGCTAACTCTACACAAGCAGCAATGCTTTATAAAATGCAGGTGTTCGCGAATATGGAGGTAAATGTTTCGCCTCACAACAACTTAAATTTTTCACAAGGTGTGATTTCTGCAAGGGATTTGTTTAACTCGCCGACAGATGAAATACTTGAAAATTTGCAGAGTCAAAAGGTCTGTGCCGTGAAACGCATTACAGTCAGAAGGGATGGTAAAGTTATTGAAACTAAGCATCTCATTCTGACTTTTGCGACGCCAGACCTCCCTGACAATGTTAAAGCTGCTTATTTAAATTTACCTGTCCGGCCGTATATACCAAATCCCTTAATATGTTTTCAGTGCCAATGTTTTGGGCATTCCTGAAATTCTTGCAGGGACAAACTGACTTGCGCTCGCTGCGCAGCAGTTGGCCACGATAATTTGACCTGCAATGCAAAGGAGGTATGTGTCAACTGTAATGGTGACCATCCCTCCTATTCTCGAAACTGCCCTAAATGGGTACTTGAAAAAGAAATAACCACCTATAAAGTGAAAAATAAAGTTTCATACCCTCAGGCTAGAAAAATAGTTACCTCTCGCACACCGCAACCAGGATTGAGCTACGCAGCCGCTGCAAAAAAAGTCACCAAATCAATTAGTACTCAAACGGATATTCTGTCACTCCCCATTGCGAGATTACCCCAAACAAACAATGAAAGACCAAAATCTTTATCTCCTATCATCAGAAGAACTCCTTTGGCTAAATCCAGAGGAGTTAAATCCTCTAAATTAAAATCTGCAAAGGAGGGTTTCCGTAAATCCTCCTTATCCTACCGTAAAGCCATGATCCTGGAGGCTGATGCCGTCTCCCTTCATACCTCGGACGATATTTTATCGTTCGAGGAAATGATAGAGGACTCGCCTTCCAGCTCCGGGGGAGGAGCTTTTCTATTTAAAAAATAACTTCCTTTGTTTCTTGGAACTGCCATGGTTTAAGATCACATCTTGATGACATCAAGTCTATTACATCAGCTTATAACCCCGCATGTGTACCACTTCAGGAAACTTTCCTGAAGTCAAACAATAACATTTCTATGCGTGGGTTTCAATGCTTCAGAAAAGACTGTGGTGATGATGATGCAGTGCCTGGAGGTGTTTGTATATTAACATCGAATAACTTCCCCAGCACTGTCCATCCATTAAATACTACCCTACAGCCTGTAGCTATAAGAATACATACAACATGCTTAATAACAGTCTGTAGTCTGTATTTACCACCACACGATGTCATCCGCCAAGAAGAACTTGATAATCTTGTTGATCAGCTGCCTACACCATTTTTGCTAGTAGGTGATTTTAACGGCCATAATTCTTTGTGGAAAAGTAGTGATACGAATTCTCGCGGTCGTCAGATAGAGCAGTTTATTTCTGAAAACTGTCTCTGTCTGATAAATACCGAGGAGAAAACATATTTCCACACACCCACAAGAACATTTCATTCTCTCGATCTCGCCATTTGTACAATGTCACTTCTGCCATTGTTAAATTTAACAGTGGGGAATGATCTGCATAATAGCGATCATTTCCCTCTCGTCATCTCCCAGGCAGGAGGTACTAGTGTAGAACAACGTCTACCTACGTACGTGTACAGTCGGGCAGATTGGCCTTTATTTACACAATTGGCAGTTGTTGATGATAATATGGTCATGATCGATGATATTGATAATGCCGTTCAAAAAGTCACCGAAACAATTATAAGTGCAGCTGATACTTCTATACCTAAAAGTTCTTCTATAACAAAAAGGCGTTGCAAACCATGGTGGAACAAAGAATGTCAACAAACTTATAAAAAACAAAGGAAGTTATGGGGGCTATTCCGGAGATACACCACTACGGAGAATCTTATTGCCTTTAAGAGAGCAAAAGCATTTGCTCGCAGAGCTCGTCATTGAAGTCAGAAAGAATCCTGGTCTCGCTATGTCTCTTCAATTAAACCTTCCACATCCAGCCAGCAGTTAATGAGAAAAGTTAAAGCAGCCAAAGGTATCTATACGGAATTTTCAATTCGTGTTTTGAAAACTGGAGCTGCTATATACTCTTCTCCTATGGATATTGCTAACTTTTTTGGTGAAACATTTGCTAGCGTTTCCAGCTCTGATTCTTACAGTCCTTTGTTTTTTTAAGGATAAAGAGCCGAGCTGAGCAAACACCAATCCGTTTCAACCAAAGACAAGCTATTCCTTACAACTGCGAATTTCGGATGTTGGAATTGAAGCGAGCATTACAGCAGGCTAACAATACCAGCCCAGGACCAGACGGAATCAGCTATCAAATGCTTCGACATTTAAGTCCAGATTCCCTGTTGAACTTATTGCTTTTGTTCAATAGCATCTGGACCGAAAATAAATTCCCATCTATGTGGAATGAAGCAATAGTGATTCCAATCCTGAAGCCTGGTAAGGATCCTTCGCAACCTTCACATTATCGACCAATAGCTCTGACGAGTTGCCTTTGTAAGACTCTCGAGCGTATGATCAACGCCCGTCTCGTATATGTCTTAGAAGAAAATAAATGTATTTATGTAAATCAGAGTGGCTTCCGTAAAGGGAGATCCACTCTAGATAACATAACTTTTTTGGAAACCCAAATCCGCAACGCTTTTGTGCGGAGAAACAATCTGGTTTCCATCTTCTTCGACATCGAGAAGGCATACGACCGTACGTGGCGATATGGTATTCTCCGTTCACTATATGATTTTGGCTTTTGGGGTAATCTTCCGATATTCCTTCAGAATTTCTTACGCTCCCGAGTTTTTAAAGTTCGTATTGGACACCTTTTGTCCCATACTTTTATTCAAGCCGAGGGTGTTCCCCAAGGCTCTATTTTAAGTCCAACAATTTTTAATTTATTCATCAGTCATATTTTTCATCTTTTATCACCTTCTGTTTATGGCACAATGTATGTAGATGACCTGCAAAAATCTTGCCAAGGATCAAACATGCGATTAATTGAGAGGCAACTACAAACATCTGTTAATAAAATTGCTGCATGGTGTGCAGAGAATGGCTTTACATTATCTCCTAGCAAGAGCTGTTGTGTCCATTTCTGCAAGAAGACCAGCATTCATAACGATCCTGTTATCAAATTGAACAACACTTCAATACCTGTAGTCAACGAGATCAAATTTCTTGGTGTGATATTTGACCGAAAACTGACCTTTCTTCCGCATGTTTTACATCTGCGGAAGAGGTGTGAGCGATCGCTTAATATCCTCAAGGTATTATCAAATACATCTTGGGGTTCTGATCGCTTGTCACTGCTTCGTGTCTATCAATCAATCATTTTGTCTCGTATTGACTACGGAAGTGTTGTCTATGGATCTGCTAGGTCTTCTGTCTTACGCAGATTGGATACTGTAGATCACTCTTCTTTGAGAATATGTTCAGGCGCATTCCGCACATCACCCGTCCAGAGTCAATATGCCATCTGTCATCAATTGCCTTTAGACCTGAGACGGATGCAGCTGTCTCTCAATTATTACACAAAGGTCATGTCTGACCGTCAACATCCTTTACGTTCCTTGGCCATTTCTCCTGCATTAGAGAGACTATATGATGCTCGACTATATAGCATCCAACCTTTTCTCACTCGAACTAAAGATCAACTCCATTTGACAGACCTACATGATGTCCGTTTTATTAATAAGAATATATTGCTGCATAGGCCAGGCTGTCACTATCAACAATCCACTATACCATACATTGCACCCTCAAGTATTTGGAAAGGTGTTTTAACAGAAGTCGGTTATTTTTGATTTCTTTTATTGTGCTATGTATTTCAATTTTATAATTTTTTTATCATTATAAATATTTTTTTTTGATATTGGTTTATAATGGCAACACAACTCTTCTCATAGAGTCTTAAAATGTCTTTTATATTATATCAATAATTTTTTGCTCAGCTCAAACTTTTACTTTGAGGAATACAACTATATAAGAGGAAATATTCAGTGAGAGAATTTTATTATTTTGTATATCTTTAAATAATGTCCATATCTATAATTACATTTTAATGTAGCTTTTCATAATCCCGAAGCAAAATATTAACAGTACATACATATCGGTACAGACCAGTTCAGGGTTATACATATGGAATACTTGTCCGTCATGAAGCAACTCGTCATTTTCAACCTCGGTCTGGTGAAGAGGTCAAACCTAAGCTGGCAACCCATGCTACACAAGTGGAAAGTCTTTAGAGGTTACAGATTAATGTGGACACATCCCCAATCCACGGAGCTCCAGAAACCCAATGAAAGTAAATGTGATCAACATCTTAATCACTGCTCGAGGCAAATAATGCTTCACTTCGCTGATCTTAATGGGAAATGGTGAGAAGCTACTGAGTCGCATCAGTGATATTAATTCCATTCAATTATCGAAAGTCCAATGGAGTCAACTTTAAGCTTTAAAAAATCTTTCTTCAAACACTTAACATATTAAAATCAATGTTTTTTATCAGAAAAAATTTCAATTTCAATAATAATAAAGCATAATTTTCCTGCTTATAAATTTATTTAGCCGGAAATCTAGATACTTTATGGTTCAGATTTCAAAGATTAAGATATTACTTCTTAGGTTCATCGAGAACACGTAGATGTCTTACTAGTGATATCTATATTTGTTAAAGTAAAAAAGTAAACTAAAGTAATTACAAACAAATGAAGTAAAATTATTTAGAAAATTTTTAGTGTAATTCGTGAAAAAATAAATTGAATTACACAAAACAGTAAAAATTAAATAAAGAAAAAAATCAAAGAAGAACAAGATGAAACGTTAAGAAAACAAAGGAAAATTAATTAGCGTTATAATGGAATACGAAATGAAAAATTAAAAAGAGAATTGTGCGAAGAAAGAAGACAAAATTGAGAAGAAATAAATAAAACTTGTTCCTTCTTGTCAGAAACAGGAAGACTTTTTGAATTCATTTGATCAAAGATTCCAAGGAATAAAATAATACACAAATAAATTATTCCGACACCTTCAAACAAAAATTAAAATCAATTAAAATTTGAAAGTAAAACTTCAAACCAAAAGTTACACAAAAAAATTAAGAAAATATGCTTTTTTAAAGACATAGGATGAATATAAGGACAACAATTAATTACAAAAAGGAAAATTTTGAAATTGAAAACTAATTTTCCTGGAATTTATGATAAGATAAAGTTATTATAAAGTTAGACATGCAACAAAAGGAATAAAAGTACTAGTTAAAATACTGTTGCCAAAAGATTGAATAATGATGTAATATTTTATGGTTGAAGTTACAAGTAAAAGTGAAAAAGCTGAAGTTTATTAAATGCTTATGTACATTTATATATATATATATATATATACTGAATATAGAGGAAATATTTCTGTTTTCTTGTTCCCTAAGTAAATTGAAGAACTGAATGTGAAAAGAAAGTTCTTGAGAGAGTTTGCTTGTAAAATGTTTCATTCAATGAAATTATTATTTTTTCTAGTGATATCAGTTCTGAAATTTACATCCATGCACAGTGATGGAAACATCTTGCACTGAAAGTAAGTAAGGATACAGAAAAAGGAACTGTTTATGATAACGAAAGATGCCTCAGAAATTTCCGCTATTTTTTGATATAAACTTCCTCCCAAAAATAACGTGATATCCGTCTGAAATTTAATCATGTAATCAGAAAGTTACAGATTTAAGATAACACTGAGTTTCCTCTATAATATTTAAAATATTTTTTATAATCCATAGATATTAACTGAATCAACATTCACGCACACAAAATGAGCATCGAGTTACAAATCAAAATAAAATTTGGCATTTAGGTAAATAAACTTGATTTTAAAAAATAACTGTGCTATGTTTTGATAAAAGAAAGAGTTATGAAACTTTTATAAAAAAAAAAAAATAATTCATAATAAAAATCCCATGTCGATCAAAAATATCTTGATATGTGTTTTTTTTTTTAAATTCAAATTAGTTTTTACGAAAACAAATCCCAAAATCATTCAGTTTTAGTAGTTGCTTTATAACTTTCTGGTAATTTTTTTACTGGCGAAGATTGACTCAACCAAATCCTTGATGTGAAGTGAATTTTGATCAATGTAAATCTCTAACTAAGATTGAAGTCGATGGAAAGAACAGTTGATCATCCAAATGATCAGGCAATCGATCATTTGGTTGACAGCTGGGTTCATAAGTTAATTAGGCAAACAGAATACTTCATTTATAGATATCTTACTAGAGTTGTTATACATCTTACAGATTCTTAAATTAAAAAAATAAGTCATAAAAAGGCAACAGAATTTTGAACGAAATAAATCATATCAATATTTAATAAATGTATCGATACAAGCTCAAAAAGTGTAAAATGATA
Source organism: Latrodectus geometricus (assembly GCA_026290005.1). Lineage (NCBI taxonomy): Eukaryota > Metazoa > Arthropoda > Arachnida > Araneae > Theridiidae > Latrodectus > Latrodectus geometricus. The sequence goes on along the minus strand of JAPDSC010122390.1, from coordinate 21,958 downwards.
TAATAAGGAAATAAAGTTTTTGGCTATATTAAAAAAATGTATTTTTGTATAACTTTTTGAAATTTAAAAATGCAAAAACAACCTTAATATTTTTTACTTGTTTATTACACTCAGGTTCTACTTTTAAAATTTGTAAACATAAAATTGAAATGAATTGAACACAATGTGAACCAAAAATAGAAATTGAAGTTGTTCATTTAAAAATACTATAAAATAAATATATACAATACGCTTGTTTTAGCGTATGATTCGATAAAACGAAACAATTATTTTTTGCATGTGAAAGAAACTAAAATTTAAGACCTAAAATTTTACAAACTTAGATGATTAACACCTTTTAAAGATTTTTATTACCTCACATTAATATTTTTCATTCAATTAATTAAAATTAAAATAATCTTGATGAAAACTATTTTTCATATTTTGTAGTTCACACGAACAATTCCATTCATTTTTTTTTCTACTTTTTTAACTTTAGCTTTGTAAACTCCGATTTCAAATTTAACGAAAATTAGCTGCCAGATTAATTTATTATTCAAAATTTGTTTTCACATTTTTTTGTTAACAATTATTTATGATTTATTAGTTTAAATTGATGATTGCATATATTATTAATGATATATATATATATATATATATATATATATATATATTTATTTATATATATATATTTAATTTGTCAATTTTTTAAACTGCCAGAAAAATACCTTTTTTCTGTAGAAATCGTTAAACAAGAGAAGTTTTATTTGATAAAAAAATCACAGATATTAATTTCGAAAGATTATTCGTGTGCATGAAATATTAGTCAGCTTAAAAGAAAATGAGGAAAATGCAATAAGGTTTTTACTCGTTAAAAAAAATCATTTCTCAAAATAAAAAGCAAAATATAAAGAAGTTATCAATTTTTATCTACGTTTATATTTTTTATTTTCTTGCTACATTATTTTTTAAAATGAATATTATTTTAATTACTAATTGGTCTTTAATAGGATATAATTTCATTGATCTCAAAATAATGTAATATTGTAGAAACAGCAATTAGCATTATTATGATAGATGGACCATTTGCCCAAAAATAATATGTAAATATTATAATATATTTGAAAAAGTGATAGGTGAAAAGTCCCATTCATGTTTGGATTTTTTAATTTGATTCTTATGTACATTTCAAAAAAACTTGCAAGGCAGGAAAAAACATATCAGTGTTCCTATTCCATTGGGGATTAAGAACACTGATTGCCTAAAAATTTCAAAATTTAGCGGCACACAAAGAAAGAGACATGTTTAGAAGTTGTTTGCTTATATATCTAAAATGCATGTAATTAAATAGTTTATGATAACGATTTTGAATGCAAAATAAAATAATATAATATGTATTATAATAAAAACAACAGTACGCTTATTAAGGAGTTAATTAAAATGTAATAAAAAAAATAAGGATACTTTTAACGAGAAATTTTAGCATGATGTTTTTTGATAATTTCATTTATGTGTGGTCGTAAAAATGACACAAACACAATGCTACTCTCATTTCGTTTCTACATTTAACATTCTCAATCCTTTTTTTTTATGATGGTTAATACTGAAAATCTGAGCTCATGCAAATAAGATGTAGAAAATTGTAATTGTAGATACGGAAACACACACACACATTTAAAATTTCTTCACGTAGAGCAAGTATTTCACTTTATGAAATGTCACGGTTATGGAAAACAATTTTTAACTGTAAAAAATATGGCATTTAAAGCTAAAAACAAGCTTTTTTTTTCCGGTGTACTTTTCTTATTTTAAACAAATTTTACTTATATTAAAATATAATTTTTATATATTTCTAAAATTTGGCTGCACACTTTAACAATTAGGCGCACATAAAAGTACCGCGGTACAAGAGTTAAGAATCACTGATTTACATTTTATGGCATAAGCAACTTTATAAAGACGTTATAAATGTTCTCTCTCATTTTAATAATGACCTAACTATTACAATAATCAAAAGTTTGAAATGAAAAATAACTTTTAAGTAATTAAAGAGCAACATCCTGAGATTTTATTTCTTTACTTTGTCATACAGTATTGCTATTTATAGCGTTATAAAACTTTTAACAATATGCTATAATTTCAATTTATTTTTACTGTTTAAGTACTTTTTTATATTTTTGATGAATTCTGTTAAATAAATATTATTAAAATTTAAACATGCCATTCCTCCATAAAGATTACGGCAGCATTTATGTAAAGGACTTTTATTTTAAGAATCAAAATTATAATTTTTATAAAAAATTAATATTAAATATTTTTCTTAAAGCTTTGTAAAGAATATTGTTTGTTTAACTAGGAGATTGAATAAATTAAGATACCTTGAAATGTATATCAAGATATTGAATACATATGATATATATCATGATTTTAATTAAGTTCTGAAAAAAATAACAAAGTGTTAGAAATATCCTCAAAATATTACTCATATTCATTCAGATATAAATGAGAATGCCTGTAATAGGCATTGATTTCATAATGGAACAGAAATTTCGTTTAGTTAGTTCGTGAGTCATAATTTACTCGTCAAAATTTGATGCAACTCCTCATAACGTAGTGAACAATTATGGATCAAAAAGTAAATAAAATAAAATTTCTAACCAATTCATTTAATGCTTTATTGTGAATTTTAATAAAATGATTAAAATTTTATAAAAATTTTTTAATAAGTTTTATATAATATATTTGAAAATTTTTAATTCATATGTTCATTAATTTATGATGAACGTATAAAATTGTAGAAATATAGTAACTGTTTTGATTGATATTTCTATAATTTACAGTAAGTAAGAGTAATAAATAAAACTCAGTTCATGGAAATATTTCTTTATTTTGTTTTTAGTTTATATAAAAATTGCTCTTTTGAAACTAAAATATATTTTTATTATATTAGATTAAGTTTGATCAGGACAATGTTTTATGCGCGAAAGCTTTTGAACAGCAAATACATAACAGTCGAAATTTTTTCTTTGAATAAAATTTATACTATTGATATTATTCTGCAAAGTTCATGTATGTAACTTAACAGTTTATTATTTGTGAATATTTGCTTAAAATTTATTTTGAAATTCTTTAAATTAAACATAAGGTTGCTAAAAATTGATGAGATTTTCCCCATTTTATATTTTTGTTGAAAAGAAGGAAAGATATATCTCTATTTAATTTCTTTAATTTTATATTTTATCTAACAGTCTTTTTTCCAATAGAAAAAATGTACCAGATAGAACATAAAAGGAAATGTATAAAAAAGGTATTTCTACATCGGATAGAAGAATTTATTTCACTTCCTGTTTGACAGATGGCAGCACCTGCGATTATTTACACTGCCATGGAATTCTAAGGACTGAGACGAATGGCATTACGTTTTTTCCCCATTCCTGCCACATCTATCACCAGGAATGAAAAGAGAGCGAAATTGACATTCACATTTGTTAAGCGAATTTTTTTGTTTAGCTTTTCCAGTCCCGAAAAATCAATCTCTTTGTACGTTGTAGCGAGATTCCCGTACTTCCGCACCCATCTGTTTAAAATGCTTGCTCGAAATGGTTTCTGTTTAATTTCCTGGGTAGGTGACACTTTTTTGAATGAAAAAAGTTTTGCGATTTGCAAATCAAAATGAAAGAGAATTCCTATTGTTTTAAATGTCATAATAAATTAATTCAGATAAAATGCCAAAGAAAGCATAGATTATCAATTTTTAATCAGTAATATTTTCCTAATTTTTATCTGTTATATTGGAAAATGTTTGAAGTGATTAGTGCGATGAAAAATGTTTATGATAAAAGCATTATGAATTGGGAAAGATAAGTAAGATAAGTAACTAAGATAAGTAAGCAATTTTTACTATTTCCAGAAACATACATTTTTTTTTATTCGTTCCTAATCAATATTTTATGAAAACAGTTATTGTTCTTTTGGTATTTAAATTGGAATTATTACAAAAGTGCCTTTATTATTAGTAAAAATTTAAATAAGTTTCGTTTCTAAATATATCAGGAATACTTCATATAAAAGAGCATAAAAACAATGTAAAATGTTTGATATTGGCTGGAAAAGTGTAAAACAGGGGCCATTATGTTGACCTTTACAATGCCAAAGATAAACTTCCCAACAGTTCACCAAGATTTAGTTCTTGGAACAATGCTCTTCACACCACAAGGTCTCAAATTTGGTTCCAGACATTGTCAAACACCGGGAAAATATAAGTAGGTAATATATAGCTGCTGCCTGCAAGTCTGCTCGGGAGTTTTGTGGATTTTCTCCCTTGTGACACGTGAATACGACACGAAAAGTTCTTTTGGAAGGCAATGTATACGGTGGGTATTATAATGCATTAATTAGTTAATTAAGTTACTGGTTCGATTCCAGCCATTGCTGATGGTCTGTCAGAGTAGGTGCTTCGGTGTTGTACCGGTTTCCTCCAGAGGAACACATGAATTCAGCCAACTGTTCATGAAAAGACTTGGAATACAATTGACATGGTGGACATTAAATGCTTTACAACAGCCTGATGGCAAGAATTGCCCATTTGATGGTGACAAATAAGAGTTTACGGACCTAAAGTTAGGAGCTTGTTCTTTGGAGTTCCATCCCATGTTTTGAAGATGGGTTCTGCATTTCTACTTTCTTTATACACGTTTATCGTGATAAGGGCTTAGTTTTTGTGCTTTGCGCTGCTTTTTTACTGCTGTGCTGAGTTCCTTGTTATATAAAATTGATGATCTCATCTCTTGGTGCGATAGTAATTCTTATTTGTTATTTATGGTTCCAGTGACGAAACTTAAGAATAATTGCTCTTCTTAGTTATTTAAAATTTCATTTCGTCTCTTTGGATTGAGCTTAGCTCATTTACATTTTTTTTTAATATTTCATGTATTCATTATTTTACGGTGCATTTCAGGCTTATAATAATACAACGTGTTCTTCGGTAGCTTCCTAGTACTTCAATGAATTCTAAAATTATATAATCAGGTGACATTTATGTTCTTTACATGCAAGTATCATATTGGGTATTTGAAATTTTCAGGGTTTTCTTCCTTGCGACATACAAATAGGGCTGACTATCTGTAAAAACCCTCTCGAAATATATATTGATCTAAAGTCTTAAAATAATTTTGAAATATTAGACCATCTAATACGTAATATGAACATGCATGGGACAGGCTGTATCAGTTGTTTCTCCATAAAATATATATCTTTGAATAGTTTCCAGGTTCGATTCCAGCCACTGTTGAAAACTGATAATGGGCCAGTGTTGAATACTTTACCTTTTGAATGAATGCCTATGGAAGTGTAGGTTTGGAAATTTTTTGAGTTTCCTATCTGTTGATACACGAATGCCGGCATTTATATGTAAAAAGTCCTTTCTAAGGCCAATTTGCTTGGTGGATATTAAAAATTATTTAAGACAATCTTAGGCCATTAGCCTAAGAAGTAGCAAAGCGAAACGTTTCGTATGCGAAGTATATCACAATATATTTATCACCGCTATATAAAATGCATTATAATTCTTGAGCTGTTATTAATATATAAGTTGACGAATCAATATTTACTGTATGAAATTGCTGAATGAACTTGAAAGGGTTGTAATTTACCTTCTGTCTGTTAATAAGATCTTTATTAAAACAATAGTTCCTTAAATTTTGAAAATCATTTTTTATTATTATTCGAAAACATTTTGTTAAAATAGGAGTAAATTATTTCTACAGAAATGGATTGAGAAAATATATAAAAGTATTGATATTTAATGACAGAATGCAACTGTGATGTTTTTATTTAAATTTTAACATTTTGCTTAATTTTACTAATTAGTTCTGACGACTAAAGCTGTACAGTGGTAAAATCACGTTTCGGCCGACGGCTTTACAGTAGTTGCGAAAAAATAGCTATATATTTGAAAGTATACACAAAACATTCGTAGAATGAAAAAAATGTATTTAATGAGGAATTATTCTTTTCAAACTGCTTGTAGTATTATATTTTCGAATTTCACAAAATTAAAAAAAAAGAAAAAGAAAATTGTTTTTTTGAATCTTCTCTGTGGATTCAATTGATTTCTGCAATACATACGTGCGATATTTATGATTGAACATTTTTTGCTATTAACTGCTATTGTCCCTCAAATTTGGTTGGACTACAAAAGAAACATTTTTAATAGCATTAAGATCAGGAAATAATAGTTATAACATTACATTAATTGCAGATATATGTATGAATGTAAAAAGAATAATTAATAAAAGTTTTACAATTTATTTAATTAGTCTAAAAAGCTCAAATTACTTAAAATATAATTAGCTCAAATAAAATAAATCAAACTACTTAATATATTCTCAAGAGCATTTTTGCTTATAGATTCAAATATTGAATGACAAAATAGTAAAATATTTTCACTGGTAAGCCAACTTACCGTGAATTACAGAATTCGATTCTTTGGAATCATCATTTTAGATGATGAAGCGAACTTTTTATCGGTGATTTCACTTCAATTGACGATTCAAAAAGTTATAAAAAGAGCATTTTCTTGTCTGGAGGTAAAAAGAACGAACAAAGAAATTAGAACGACGGGGACACGTATCAAGTTTATTTCAGTTGAGTTGATTTGATTCCGTCCCAGCCTATATTTTTTAGGTAAAGCAGACGATTTATTGGGCTCCGAGAGCTGTAAATAAATCGTCTGCTGCGGTAAATTGCTGTTTAGAGGCAGAGAAGGAATTGAAAATTTTAATAAAAAATGGTTGAAAGGCTTTGATAGAATCATTTTGTAAATTTTTGTTTTTGAAAATTAATTTGAACTTATTAATTGCAAAATTAATTATATATTTTCTAACTTTTTTGACTGCAATTGAGTTTTAAAATTTTAATTTGTTTTCTAATTTTTCAATGAAGTTCGATGATATTGATTTATACCAGTAATAAATAAATTCTTTTAAATGAAATTTTAAGTAATTAAATGTATTCATTTTTTACTTCTTAAAATAATTTAAAAGTAATATTAATAAGTAAAAAAATATTTTTTTTCTAAAACTTTTATCAACAAAAAGTACCAAAAGATTAATATATAGTAAAATTCAAATTTAATACCAATAATTAAATCCAAACAAGATCACGGGTAACGAATTTTGTTTTTTTTAATCATTCCCACTAGATGTCATGATCAACAAGAATTTGTCATTGATTTTTTCGGATTACATATTCATTATTTACATATTCAGTAGAATTAATTGCACTGAATATGTAAATATATTAACAGACTACACATACATTCTTTTTAATTCTTAATTTTTATAGCTCTTAAATTAGGAGTATTTGAACTTAATAACAGTAAATATTAAAATTTAATATCAATAAATATTTGAATTTTATACCAGTAAGTATAATTGAGAGCAAGTGCAACGGATGTTTGATTTTTATTCCCACCTAAAATCGCAATTGACGAAAATTATCGAGGGAGATATCATTGATTTTCTTGAAGGTTTCAATACCATTGACTTTTTTAAACCTGTTAACACATTGCAAAAAGAATTCTTATACATTTCAGTTCTGTTTGTCATAAATGCCTAAATTTGTTATTTATAGATAATTCTAAACAAGATCACATGTTACGGATATTATAAGATTTCTCTTTTATTATCTTCATTAGAGTCATGATAGACAAGAAAAGAACATAATCTCTTAACACACTACACATGTTATTCTTTTATTCGTCTTCAATTAGGTCTATTTTCATACTGGAAATTTTTGAATGTAATGTCTCTAATACACAATGGAACAAATGCTTGATTGTCTTTAAAATATTTTGCTTTGAAATCTTCCATTGGTGAGTAAATATTTCTTTAATGTATATTTTTGATCATTTAAATTTCTATTTACTTCCCTTTTTGTGTACTTAAGTTCCTCAATACCTGAAAGGAAGTGTTTGGTTTAACCAGTACAAATAACATAGTTCTATTATTCAATAACATAGGTTTTAGTCCATTTAATTTTTTCAAATTTTCTGCAAGAAATAATAATAAATGTTTTCTTAAAATTGAAGCATTCAAACTGAATTTTACTAATTTATATTGATCAATATTTGCACTCCGTCAGTACCTACCAGTTAGCCATAGATACATATATGCCAGTGAGGGCAAGCCCCAGGCTGTACCTTAAAATTAACGGGGTTGAATACTCATCTATCACCTTTTAATTTTATACCATGGTCTGGTGACGAAGTGTCACTTCAATTGGAACCTTCCTCTCCTTATTACCACCACACCAGCGGAAAAACTTTGAACTTGTTAGATTATGCGGATGCTTCCCAAACTACGGAGCTCCAGCAACTATGTGAAGAAGAATGTACCACCCTCCCAATCACTGGCAGCCGTAAATAATGCTTCACTTTACTGATCTTAAAGGGAAGTGGAGTGAAATTACTGGAGCGCAATAGGACATATTCATGTGTTGCAAAGGATGAAACCCTAAAAAATACCGAGCATCTACACTGATAGATGTTTATACTGAAGCATAACATCAACCTCACGTTATTTCACAGAGGCTACATATGAAACTGTTGTTATTCACATTGAAAAATCTCATATTACTTAGGCTTGGAGAGCCCTTAGAATTAGTATTTAAAATCATTAATAGATATTGCTTCCACATTTATAAGCGAATACTACAAGATCCTGGTTATAGATATATATGGTATTTTCAATTCACAAAAACAAGACAATTAAACTTGATTTCTTTTTTTAATATCAGATGGTAGAGTCTTGTCCTTATCTGCGCATTTAAAATTATCTTCAGCTGTTTGATAGAATGTTATTTTTCTTTTAATTATTCCTATTCTTAAATTAGCTGTTTATCCCGAAAAACTTGGAATCAGTACCTCATTTTGATATAATTTTTATTTACGTATTAAAGTAAGGATTTATTAAAAAAAGTAGTCTTTTTCTTTCCTAAAATAAACGATTTTCCTTTTATTCAAATTAAAATGTTCCAGGTCTTGAAATGAAGACCATAAAAGTGCTTTTGTATTCTAAGAAGACCATTACTTTTAAACAGTAAAGGAAAAGTCACCCATAAAACAAATTTATGTTTGAACTTTCAAACCTTTTGTGATGAAATGAAGTAAGTTATTATTTGAATTCAAAGCCTCCCCATTTCGTTTCCTTCGCTTTCACACCTGATGACTAACTGTTACTCTGCAATGGATGGCACACACTTCCCGCGAAATGAATCTTTATCGTGAACCCCTTTGTTCTCAAGCTGCATAAAACGCTTTTCAAAGGGTCTGCAGACACTGCAACTTTCCGAGGAAAGCCTTTTGGAGAACAAGTGCAAATACCTAATGCCCGCCTCATTAGAAGTGAACAGAAATGGTGGCCGAAACAGTTTATTTCAACGTCTTTCCGTCATTAATAGCCCATTTCGACTCAGTGGCTTGTACCGTGGAACAATGGACCTTGTTGAAATGCCCGCAATGTTTAAGCAATCGTTAACAGAAATAGCGGAAGTCGAAAAGCGTTTAAAACCCATGTCGGCATAATAGACCTTAATAATTTACTCCCCTTTTCCACCCCTGATACAGAGGGAAGGGCTGTAGTGGGTGTTACGATAAACTTGCCACCAATTTCGTTAGAGTATGTGCATTATGAGCAACGTTAATATCATTATCTGATTCTTTAATACCAGGTGATACAGACTTTTGTCGTCATTAATTATTTAAAAGTAAAATAATCCTAATTTTTTATCATTTAATTTTATGGAAACATTTTTTGCTTTATTAGATTGAAATTTAAGTAACTTTCAGATCAACCCACATTAATTAAATATTCTTTTGATTGCTTAGTATTTACATGCGGTAATAAGTCAAATATAAGCAGCTGTTATGCAATTTCAATGGGTTACACATAAATAATAATGGAAATACATGCTAAAATTTCAGTTTAATCATTTAATTATATTTGTTTTGTATTTTTACTATGAACTTCTCAGCTACATGAATTCCCATTCCAGTTTTTTTAAAAAATTATTCTGATTTTTTAAAGTTTTCATTTTTTTATTAATTAATATTTGCTTGAGATAATCAGTCAAATATAATTAGATGTCCAGAAACGTCAATGAACTGTGCATAAATAATAAAAGACCTGCATACTAAAATTTCCTTTTCAACTAATTTTATATTGAACTTCTTAGCTATGAGAGTTTTGCATTAGATTGTTTTTTTATTATTCATTTTGATTTTCCTCAATTTTGTTCTTTCTTTACTATTTGCTTGAGATCAGTCAAAGATAATCAGCTATTTTGAAATCTAATGGGTCGCATTTAAATAATAATGATATGCATTCTATAGTTTTAATTTTAATCATCCAGCCAATTTTCTTTTGTATTTTTACACTATTTTCCTTCGCTTCGAAAACTTTCCATTAGATTTTGTTTTTAATATATTGCTGATTATCTTCAGGTTCTTTTTTTGATTATTTAACATTTATTCTAGATATTCGAGCAAAAAAAAAAAACCATTCTTCTAAGATCTTAGAGGGCTGCACATAAACAATAGCATGCATGCTATAATTTTAATTTGATAAAAAAATCACCATTTTTTGTTTCATATTATTTCTTAAAATTGCTTAGGAACCATACGTTTTTTCCGGAGTCAAATTGGGTGTTTCTGATTCTTTTTATTCAGAAATAAGATTAATTTATAAGTATATACATTATTTTGTTTTTCCAGAATTTCGATAAGTTTAAAAATGTTTTAACATTTAGATTTGAAAATTTTGATTTTAATTCCATTGTACTTTAATCTTTGTCAATTCATTTTTCCTTAAAATGACTTTACTTCTGAACAACTTTACAAATTTACTTGAATTTTTTTTACATGAATAGCATCAGAGAGACATTTGTTCCACGAGAAAAAAAAATGATAGGGCAGATATAATAATTGCTGAATTTCGAAGGATTAGCTTTACACACAAATTAAGATCACTGTAGAAAACTCTTTCGCTGTAACGAAAACTTTCCGCCACCGCAAATATCGTCTGCGCACACAGTTTATGTTGGCATATTCATTTAAATTTTATCAGACGATTTTTGGTATTTTAAGGAAAGAGACTTGCTTTAGAACATCTTGTTGTCAGGTACGATAAAACCATAGCATCAAATACAGATGTCTGAAATGGAATTTTCAAGCTACCAGACTAGGACCATCATTTACTCCCAGTTCTGTTACAAAAAGTTAGAAACAGAATTTCACCAAGTCACGTGTACTATAGGTACTTCTATTGTATAGTATAACATTATGAAGGTAAAATACCGAAAGTTCAAAAACAAGGACTTCGACAGTCAAAAAGCTGATTGCTCTGTTTGTCCCTCTTATGTTAATGAAGCCCAAGTACGAGAACATGTGAAAGAAAATCAGTATTTAACCACTCTACGGAGTTAGTTCTATTTGTATTAGTCACGTTATGCATCGCGTAGACTTAGTATACAAGTTTAATTACTAGGTGCCGCATGAGCTGAATCAAGCAGGTAAGGACAGAGGTGTTCAGGCATACATGAATCTGTTCAAATATCAGCGCAAAGACAAAATTCTGGTACCGATTCATATTTATGTTGAAAAATGGATTTACTTTAAAAAATCACAAGTTGAAAAGCATGTTGGTCTGCGAACAGTGAACACGTCGGTATCACCGCAAAGCAAAATTTGACTAACAAAAAGATTATGTTTGGTATGACTACCGTGGTTAAACGAAGAGCATCTGGAAAAAGGGAAAACCATCGACAGTAAAGTGTACTAAGAGTTGCTAGTCCATGTTGACTCTGCTATCATATCCAAACATCGATCTGAGGTCCGGAGCAAGAAGTGAAAAAAAAGATTTAATCAAACTATAGCATGCATGTGATACAAGACCGCAAATGTCTGCATTCACCGGCTGGACTTCGTATGTATTCGAATGATCTCTTTCGCCACTCCCACTATATAGCCCCGACATCGCACTTTTAGATTTCTACCATTTTGTACAGTTGCAGTTACATGTTGCTGATGCTATCCACACATGACGTCTGCAATAAGGTTCATCTTTTTTTCTACTCGGCCACCAACTTTCCCGGCCGAAGGCTTTCATAAACTTTCATTAAATTGGTAGAAAATCATAGATTTCGTGGTGATTACTAATTGCACTAAAAGTACTGTTTATATACATATATATTTTTTTAACTTTATTAAGACTTTTTTTTTTTTTAAATATTTTTAGAATTTGATATATTTTAGGTTGTAAAGAAGACAAAGCTTGGATATTTTCAACATCAAAAACAATTAATAATTGCTTAACACTTTTAGGATTAAAATTCATTTACCTTCTAAAATTTAAAAAGCATTTTTAAAAGTAAATATTTTTACGTTAATATAATTTTACGTTAATTCTTCTTTCTTGAAAATTTAAATTTCTTTTGATTTTAAATGTCATAAAAAAGAGATTTATGTAAGTGCCGAAATACTCAGACTAACACGCACTAAATAAGAATCTTTAAAAATTGTAAGCGTAATGTTTTTTTTTTTTTTCAAAAATAATAATACTATTTACAAAAATTAATATCTGTAGTTAGTTATGCGTTTTTCACTTTATTATAAATGAAATAAATTATTCCAAATCCTTGACATAAAATAAGTAAATCAAAAATTAAATTATGAAAGAAAGAAATTTCCTTTACAAATATTGTGTACATTTAAAAATTTACGGTAAATTAACTTTTAATAATAAGTTCTTTTAATTGCTTTTAAAAATTACCTTATCTTTATAAAATAAAAATTTTCATTTATTTCCTAATTATTAATTTCATATAATTTACTGTACAATTTATTTGAAAACCAGAAATCCTTGTATATCATTACATTTCATTAATAACAGATAAATAAACAATTCAAAATTTATCAGTACATATTTTAATTAATATTCAATTTTTAAATTATAAAAAACAACAATTTTCTAAACAAGAGTATGTTTTGCTAAATTAATTAAATTTAATATTATGTATGTATAGAAAGTATTAATTAAATTACTCTTTTTCTAAATTATAACTGCAGAAAAATAAGATTTTTATAATTCTGCGAAACTAAGTACTATTGGTAGTTAATGTTACAAGTTTAGGATTGAATGACATCCTAAAAATAATAATTAAAACGAGAATCAACTAATTACTAAATTTATTAATTCCCTAATAATAATAGCCCAGGGAAAATTGTTATCTAGCATAAAAAACATTACAAAAACAAATAAATCAAAAGTATGTGTGTATTAAGACACTTATTAGGAAAATGTATGAAAAGAACTTTCCTAATGTCTTCCAACTTCTAAATTAGAGGGTGATAAATATGTAAGACATTAACAATAATGAAAGCAATTCAATTTTTTTCTGTTGGATATAAAAAGCGATGAATCTTGCTGTTTTGTTTTCTGTTAATTATTTGGAGGGCTTTTTGTATGAATTCAGCCTTTATAATAATTTTTGTTTTGTGATCTTGCACAACATAAAAGAAAAGCAAAAACATTTTTTGTTTTTTAGTTTAAAAATCCTATACATAAGTACATCGAAGATTTAAAATATTCAAAAAAAAAAGAAGAAATTAAATTTCAGTATATCATTTCTTAATGTATTCCGATTTTAATGGTTAAATTTTCTGGTGGTCAATCACACATTCTGTCAAGATTTTTCTCCTATGTTTGAGATTATGCATTCAAAATATCTCGATAAACTTTAAGACAAAAGAAGGGTCATCGCCAAAAAGAACAAAATCCTCGCCAAAGCTCCAACACGACATAAATGCAATTAATTTGCAATCATATTCCAAAATATTAAATCCCAAATGAATTAAATTTAAGTTAAGCTCAACTTTCTGAATTAAACTCCTTCTTGGCGTATGTTTTGTGACATGCTATTCACCATTTGATTTAAGACATATCTAATTTAATGACGAGTGCAGAGGTTTAAGTGAATGAAATCTAATCACATAACATTTCCTCCCCCCATTTCGAATTGCGAAAGTTATTCTGTACTCCCTGAACCCTTGTTCACACTGTAGTTTCAACGCCAGTAGACTGTTGGAAGGAGTATATATTCGAAACATTTGACAAACTCTACCTTTTAAACTAGAGTGTCGACAGCTTCTCCCGTCACATACATATTCTTGACTTCACATTATTACCAGACGAGAAAACTGTGCCAAGCCCTCCCGCTCTGCGCCAACTCCACTAGGAATTTAATTAAAGTGTAATGACTCATAAATGCAGAAATGTGGTCGGAATCAGGGAAATTTGAGCTATATAAATTCAGAGAACCACACAAATGTTACAAAGCATTGGGGAGACAGGGTAAAGGGCATACTCCACCTTGTCAATCCATAACCGTACTTGCGGAGGAAATCTGCAGGTGGTATTTACATCTAAGAGGTACCACCCATTTCGTTGCATTATTTAGACACGCAAAATGAGCGGCGGTTGGCATCTGCTATCCACTGGCGCACGCCACATTCATTTTTAACGCAAGAGGAGGGGAAGAGGTCGGACAAGCTTCATTATTTTTTAGTTTTTATGGCGTTGTCCTCAGCAGGCAACTGTTTTACTTAATAGATGCACGTCTCGTTCGCGTGTTTTGATTTTCGAACGATCATTTTTCTTTTAGTTTCGAAGGCTGTAGACGAAAGAACTAATTTTTGGCGACCGAACTTTCTTTCTCAAATTTAACTAATGGAAAGCCACATTCATGCTACGAAGAGGCTCGCTCCAACCACAGGAGTCTGATTGTCAGCATTCACTAGCTTTTGTTTTTCGTTCCAGTAATTAAATACGGAATTCGCTAGAAACTTCATTAATTAATGATTAATAACAAAAGTGTAATAATATAATTGCAAGATAATAAACGACTAATAAGTTAGAAAATTTATTTTCTGAGAAACATGACATATTTACCCTAATATTGTTATGCAGAATATTTATAAGCAACTTAGAGTTCAATATAAGATAATATATTTAATTTGTCAATAATTATTCGCGTAGAATAATTTTGTTATAGTTTCTAGTGTGACCTGTGATTTCTCATGAAATATTTATAACATTTTTAATTTGCATATGTTTAGTATTGATACAAATTTAATAACATCAATTTATTAAAAATAGTTAATAAATATTTATATTAATATGGTCATGTGAATAACATGCATAAATATAAAAGTTTATACAACAATATTTTAACTGAATTGCTTTAAATTAAAAGCAGGAAATTTTTTGCAGGTGGTTTTTTTCATTTAAATAATAAAATCTGTAACAAATCCTACTATAAATTTTCAGTATCTACTTCTGGATATGTATATAAAAACAATTCTTATTCATATGTCTTCACCAAATTTTTGTTCTAAGTTTAATTAAAAGTAGAATGGAATTTAACTTATACCAGGATAATTATCACTGGTTCTCTTAAAATATAGACCATATTTTTTTATTGATTATTGACATTAATTTTAACTTTAACTAACGTAGTATTAAACTCACTATAAAGTCGTTTAAACCATGATGGGCACCGGTTTGAACTTCTGTTTGCTTCAAGTACAGAGATATATGTTTCTCAACCTTTTTTAAAATTGTCATTTTGGATAACCGCATAGGGTAAGAAACATATGTAAGGTATCGAACACCCAATATAGTAATGTAATACTAAAAATATAAAGATACAAGTTTTTCAGATTTTTGAAAAAGTATTACTTGAAAAGTAAAAATTCTAACTGCAGCGAACATGTTTTTGATTTTTCAAATGCATCACCTACCTGAAATGCATCTCCAACATTTCAATGCATCACCTACCTGAAATGCATTGAAATGCTGGAGAAAGAAATCAGGACCTCAATATTTAATGACTTCGCAAGGAAAATTAATTTTCTTGGTTAAGAAATGGCTTTCTATACCTGATTTTAATTTGCTTTTGATGCTTTATACTGTGATCTATTTCGAAGTGTAAGATATTTTGGTAAAAAATAGTGAACAGTATTAAATATTGTTATTTTTCTAAATCATTATTTTCTTTCAAAGTTAAATATAATTTTTTTACATGAAACCAGGATATGCTAATATAAAATGTATAAAAGAACTATTGGTAAGAAATAGAATTTGTTTTTTTTATTATAAGATTATGTTATGATATAATTATAAATGTTCAAGAAAAATATTGTTATCATCCAAACATTTCTAATTAAAATCAATTAGACCTGCAGATAAGAAAATTTTATAATAAGATAATACAGAGAAAATATATTTATTTTTTGAATTAAAATATATTTTTTCTGAGCCTCCAATCTTCAAATGCATATCGTAAGTTCAAATAAAATATATCATAATTATATAAAAAATATATATAAAAAAGAAAACAAATGTTTTTATGTTGAATATTTAAATATTTATATAAGTAGATTTTATTAATTATATTCTTAAGTGACATACATATCTAATATCTTATTTTATTAATTATGATACAGTATTTATAATTCAAATATACAATATTAGTTGACTTTTATATTATTTTCAAAATTTTCTGCTTAAAAGTTAAGTTAATAGGGAGTTATAAGGAATTGCTTAAAATCTGAAACTTTTATAAAAGAAAAGAAGACAAATTTCAAATGAAGCAAACGTAAAATCTTATAAATAAATTGATTGGTTAGAGGTTTGAAAATAATAATATAGTTTACAATAGTCTGTCTTCATCAGGTGAAAATATAATACCCATATATATATAATATATTATATATACAATGATATGTATATTAATGCACCATTAAATACCTTTCAAGAATAGACAACCTATAATTTTCTGTTTAACGATAATTCTATTATTACTGAGGGATTTCTTAATCTATATTTGAAAATAGAAATAAATGTATTTTTCTACTTATATTTTTATAACTCTAGTTAATGTTAATGTCCAATGGAAAATAAAATGCCCTTTAAATTAAAGACCACGTTCATCATTTTAAATTTCTTAAATGCCTAACGATTCCATAAAATTTAACGAATCGTGGCTTTTCCCCTCTAGAGGATGCTAATGAATTATGTGTTTCTCCATATTTTAAGAAATGCATAAAGTCATTTAGATATTTCATTTTGCAGGATTTTTAGTTTGGGTGAGTAGGGGAAAAACTTCCCCAGTATATTATTTCCTTCCAATTTCCCCTTCTTTTATAAAGAATGGTTTCAGTCTTTAACATTTCAGTTATTAATGGGTGTAGAATCCAACAAAACACTTCATTAAATTGCACGGAAAGGAGGGTTAAAGGGAAAAGAGTCAGTTCTTTTCTACAAATTTCTGAAGCTGGAAAATCAGTTAAGCACAAACAGTAATATTTCATCCCTAAAACTTTGGTTTTTTTCCCTTCTACTGTCTGCTCCGAGAAAGAGAGAGGGGAAAAAAAGGGAAGATAATGCGGGAGTTTTATCAGAGGTAACGGCCAATGTCAAGTTCTGTAAGATTTTTAAAGAATTCATTTTGTGGAAAGAGATGTTTCAAAAGGGGGCTTGATTTAAAGCATTTTAAGGTTTTTAAAGTTTTGTTACAACAAGATGGATTTCGGTTAGAGCAACGGCGCAATTTGCATGACTTACAGTCTCGGTAGGCATCTAATTTCGGGAAAATGGAAATTTAAAGAACATCTTATCCTTTTAACTTTCTTAAAATACTATTATTATATTTTTAGAAATAATAAAGTCGAGATTCTAAAAAGAACTTTTGTTATTTCAGTTGAAAAATAATATTTACGTTTATAAAAAAAAGGATACAATATCTCTTCCTTTGTGATTAAATTTGTGAGATTTTGTAGTCTTTCGTTTTGGGTTACTATTCTAAAATTCTTGCAAAGAGAGCTTAAAAAGAGACTTCAATTTTTAATTCAAATTTTCATAAAAATCGTGTCATGTTTTAGTCTAGGGATTTACTTATTTAAATTTTATAATAATTTGACAAAGGCTCTTTTGACTCATGAATTAAGCTTTTTGTTGAACAGAATCTACTTTTTCTTTTATATTAAGCCCTTGTAGAAAGCAATGTTTGATTTTAATTTTCCTCTAGACTATTTAATTGGAGTAATTTGTAGATTCGGGTTTGCGGCAGCAGCTTCATTGCCATTATTCCCTGTATGAGCTTTTATTCAGCTTAATTGGATATGCTGTGTATCATTTTAGTATTGAATACTTTGTATATATTTAATTATAGAAGATTTATGCAGCGGGTTATTAATTGCCTATATCTATAGTAACGATAAGTATCTGTCCAAATGCCTACTTTTTCTGTATGATTATGGATTGAATAAATTAAGACTTCTTTTATTGGCAGAGCCTCTGTCTGGAAGAGTGAATTTTCTTTATGTAATTAAATTAAATGTTGATGTGTTAATTGGAGACTTATGTAGACTACAAAAGCAGCTCCTGTGTATTCATCAAATTAGGAACCATCTTTAAAAATATTTACTTTTCTTCGTGAAAGAGATGATTGGATGCAGAATTTGGAGTATTAGGAATTTTGATCTGATGACAACGAGCAATCGAGTGTATATAATCCATGGATATTCGTAATTAACATTTTGCGGAGCTGCACCATCTGATAGTGAGATATCTTGGTGTAATCGAAGAACTTTTGTTTTGATTACAGCATGAAAGAACATTAACCACTGCTGTTGAGGTGGTCTTAAAGGAACGTGTTATGATTATGGTGAAATGTCTTTGTAGTGAAAATAACAGGATTTTTTACTAGAAATAACAGGTTTTTTTGTAATGGGAGGGTCCAAGCTGATGCACCATAGGAAATAATTTTTTTCATTATTGCATTACATATTATTTTTGTGATTTTATTCTTAAGACCCATGCTTTAGCTAATCATCGAATGCAAATTTTGGTTAAGAATGGTGTTGAATTAGATGTTCCAAACCAGTACTTACTGATGCTTGTGGACATGCTGTTGATTGTTGTAAGGCAATGCGTCCTCCATCATAGTTTGCGATCCTCAATTAAACTAAAAATTGTTTTTATTAGGTTTACCGGGCCATTAAGTGCTGACAGAGATTTTTTCAGGTCCGGTCACCACATGGAATCGAGGGCTTGAGAGATGTCCAAGTTTAACAAGGCTGAGTAAAAATTTTATTCCTTGTTGTGTTCCATGTTCATTGTAGTTTGAAGGGCAAACTCAATTGATTTATTGGTAAGAAAACCAAACTAATTTGGAAGGATAAAATTGGCAGTAATGAAGTGGTGTTTTCATCTATTAACTGCAAGATGCATTTAGTTGTTCAATCGCTTGGACCTTGCGCCACAAACGCCAATCAACCAACCAACCAGCAAGATGCTCTATGATTTTACCAAGGGTGGACAGCAAACATGTTGATCTATATTATTTTGGATTGTTCGGATCTTTGTTCTTTTTCTGAAAGAAAATAACAATGAATATTTTGAATGTTTTGGGAAAGTGTGATCATTCCAGATATTTATTCAAGTAGTGAAATAGAAATTTAGGTGTAGATTGATAGAAAGGCTTCATGATTTGGTTATGTAAGCCATATAGGCATTGGGCTCCGGAAACATTTAGTTGTTCAATCGTGTGGTCCGGTTCATTCTGAGTAAGGGGAGAACCATCAGGTCCTGAGATCGAAAAGCTTGAAATTTTTATGTTTTGATGTGAAGGGAACCAGTAAAACTTTTATTTATAAATATTTAAACTTTTCATAGAGAAAGCTGATAGTAGTAGATTTTTCAGGGCTGACTTTGCACTCTGATTTTATTGAAATGAAGAATTTAAGGCTTGGAACTTTGTAGGCTTGAATAGCTTGTTCGTTCCTATTGTTTGTGAAATACCAAAATGTTTAATGTACTGGGAACAGAAATCAGTCCAACTGAGAAATTAAGCATCGCTTTTTTATATATTGCCGGGTTTTGTTTGTATTTTCCTTTCTTCTTCATTTTGAATAGATTTTAAAAGTCTATTAACGGCTCTTGTTTTACTTTTCAGACTTCTTAAAGGTTGTTCCACTAGATGAGTTTGTTTGTTGATTTTAGTTTTCTGATTTTTTTGCAGAGTTTTGTAGATATTGATCTGCAGAAATTTTGTAGGCCTGTACCAAGCCCTAGAAAATTCTTATATTACTAATATTATTAAATAATTCGGTTAAATTTTCAAGATCAGAAGTTGAATTTCATGACTTTAAGATAGGTTCGAATGGGGTGATATTTGATGTTACACCTTTTTTGTCTTTATTATGATTTTTCATCGATTTATATTTTTTATTGTAGAATATATGTAATTTATTTAATTCATATGTGACATAAGCATAATCAGAACATGACTCTTCACCGCTAACATTCTAATTTTGAATTAAATTATATGCCAATTAGTTTCATGTCTAGATAGCCTTGGCCATTAGGACCAGAAAATGTGAGATTGGAGGGTTATACGTTATTTAGGAAAAGATGTGATTAAGCAAAACAATTTCTATTATTAGCTTTCTTTTGTTATTGGAGGGATAACTCCAGAACTCTTTTTGATCTTTGAAGTCACAGAAACTACTGTAGGTAAGTCTTAGTGTTAATCAGATATGGATTTAGTGGATCTAAGAGACATTTCGAATATTTATATATAATTAGGAATGAAGATTGCAAAGAAGTAGCTGTAGGATGAGTGTCAATTCTAATTATTACTTGGCCTCTATGTTTTAGAAGGATCAATGGACTTATTACATGAGTCTTGATTTAGAAACTTTTTTAACATTCAGATTACTAATTGTGTTCAAAAAGTAACCGATAAATCAGGTCAAAAAAACTATTCGATAATAACATTTAAGTTAAATGCCATATGTGTTAATATTTAAATGTAAAATGAACTATGAGGTATATTTCAGTGAAAAATTGCAAAGATTTCATTCCAAATAATGTAACATTTTATTTTTTTAATTTTGTATCTTTTCACTGTTTTAGGATTATTTTAGTTTTAAGAATTAAAATTATTTTACAAATATTATTTAGAATTCGAAATTATTTGCAATATTTTAACAGCATATCAATTATTTGTAAAATTAAGATTAAAAAGACTTAATATTATAATAAGCTTTTAAGCAAAGATAAATTTCTGAGCGTCCAATCTTTAACGATTTAAGTAAAAAAGCGAAATTGACGTATACTTATAACAGATACTATGATATTTGAAAGTGTGATAAAATGACTGGTAAAAATTTACAAACGGATATCCCTTGATTTTTTGGTGATATTTTAGAAGCAAAGATAAATACCTAAACGTGAGTGGCAGTATTATAATTACACTGATAAAAGCGCTGAAAATAACAGGTTTACCATAAATGAAATTTCATTGCCAATATTTATTGTTAAATTTTTCACCAAACCAGCTGTAACCATTTCTACACCGAACCCAAATATCATTAATTTGATACCAATTTTGGAAAATAGTTGTCAAAGGAAGTCTAACGCTTATGTTAATGCTTTGAAAATAAAAATTTGTAGCTATAAATAAAAAGTTTGTGAAGGAAAAAAACTTCTTCACATTCTCATTAACATTATAATTGATCGAAAAATTATTCTTTATTACAATAATCTAAATACAATATATTATTTGATTACTAAAAATAGTTTTTGTATTTATCTTTGATATTTATTTTGATTAATTGCTTAATTTACTTATTGATAATAACTATTGAGATCACTATTTATTTTTACTATTATTAGAAAAAAATGGGAATATTTATAACAGAAAAATAGCATACAATATTCTCGATTTATGTACTAAAAATTATTTAATTATTTGTCATCGTGTTATTCTCTGTTGCAGAAGTCACCCCCCCCCCAAAAAAAAAGCAACTTTGATACACCATATTTAATAAATTCCTTATATTTTGTATGAATATATA
>JAPDSC010122377.1:0-29452 GCA_026290005.1 Latrodectus geometricus | reverse complement strand
ATATATATATATATATATATATATATATATATATATATATATATATAATGTGTGTGTGTGTGTGTGTTCAAATGCATATATTTCACATAGCGATTAATATATTACCCGGCTTTGCCTTCAATAATATTTTAGGATAAGTACACTATTACAATAACACAAGTACCCCTTATGGATCGTTTTGTAGTTCTATAATATACGTTCATTTTAAAAATAAAGCACAGAATTTATTTTGTGTGATTAATCATTAATTCATTAATCATTAGCTAAGGTATTTGTCAATAAATAAGACTATCGCATTATAAACAGTGCATATTTTCTTAAGATGCAGAATTAATTTTAAAAGCTGACTCATCCGTCAGCTTTTGCAACACTTAAAATGCCATTTCTCTAATCCAAGATCTTCCAAGTTCATCAACTAAACTTGCTAATGACACTTAATACTTCATTAGACATCCGTGACTAGAATTTATTTTATAGGTCACGAGTTTATTTGACTTAAATATGCAAATTAATTTGAAAATGACTTCGTTTTCCCTTCCAGTTGCGTTAGTAGAAATATAGCAAATGTGATTGGATAGACTTGTGTATTCGAAAATAAATTAACTTTCTATTCAAATGAGTGATTTCATGTATCATCTCTAGTAAAAGCCTTCATTTGTAACGCTTATGTGGTATGAAATTGTGCAATTGTATATTCAAATAAAGGATGATTACTCAAGTTTAGCTACTAAGCATACAATATATCAAAATTGTACAATTTCCGTTGATGAATCCATTCCGTATTAATTATGCATTAGCTTAGTAAATATGTTCTTTTGTTTTATATTAACTAAAATATTATAAGTGATCTACATAATTTGGAAAACGTCTAAAGTGACCTCATATAATTTTATGTGAATTTATAATTATTACTAAACATGCAATTAATTATTTAGTGTTATTTCCAATGACACTTGATGAAATTAACTCTTGTCATGGACAGAGTGAAAGAAGTTAAAAAGAGCGTCTATCGTTTTTGAATAGAGCCCTCCCACAACAATGGTGGAAATGTAACTTTTTTGGCTCATAGATGTCAGCACTATCTGGGTTTTCCAGGAAGCCAGAGAAGACCCAAAGCTTGGCTCCTGATAACCCAAAAGGCATTAATTTGGAAGGAAAACATTAAAAACATTGCAATCACGCCATACTTTACGTTTCCCAGTCGCCATTAGTGAACACAACTGTTTTTGGTCTGCTGGGAATCGAACACACAAGCTAACGATTGCGAGACCAACGCCCTAACTAACTAGGTTACTGCAACCTCAATTATTTAATTGCAATTAAAAAAATTTAATTTAACACTAAACATACCGGGGACTTTTTTTATTCGGCAAAATTAATGGGAAAATGGGTCAAATGACCCCTTTCGGTAGTTTTAGTGTTAAAAGAGTGTGAACTTTAGAACCTAAGAAATTACTAAGTGCAAATTTTTTTTTTTAAATTGGGTATAACTATTAATTTTATGGACGTTACGGATATGTATCATTTAACCTTGTTTAGTGATTCGAAATCCTTATAAAAATAAAGAGGAAAATATTCTGATAGCAAATGTAAAAACTGCAAGTACGTGATGAATTAATAAGACACCACGAATTAGATGTTCTAATAGATGTAAACCATTGTAAGGTATTTAAACTTCTATGAAATATAGCTAGATCAATTACTTTTCTTAGATCGGGACTCTACAAGTTAATCAGCCTTGCGTTTGAATGTTTGTTGTGGATCAGAACCCACATAAAATTAAGGTCCTTGTCTATTTATCTCTCGTGAGAAAAAAATGATCCATGAATGGCTAATCAAATTATCACCGACTCGTTGTTGTTTTTTTGAATCGTTGTTTCGTAAATCAAGAACATGAGTGTTATTTCAATTTCTTCTAAATGGTTTATCTTAGATTTTGTGCATTTTTATGCTAATGGAACAGTATTCCTTAATTTTCTCAAGTTTCATAGCATCAATCAAAACAGATTTGCAATAGTTTCAACAGAGATTGATGGAACCGCAAACCATTTTAAAAAAAAATCTTGCATCGTTTCCAAAGTACAATTTTTTTATTTAAGTTACATCTAATCAAAACATCTGCAACATTTTTTTCTATCATTTCACAGAAGCTTTCCAATAATTTCCCCCCCGTTTTTTCTGTATTGTATTTTGTAACATTTGTTTCTTCCATTTTATGCTTATGCATAGTTTACGCTTAACAGTATTCATTTTTATTTGCTCCTCCCCTTCTAATTTTGTTTTCACTTGTATAGTTTCCATACTTAGAGGTCACGATGGCCTGGTTGGTTAAGACTTTTGTTATCAGAAGGTGGTGGTTTGAATCTCAATCCAACGGAAATTCCCATTTTCGATAAAGTAAAATATGTCATGGTCGCATTGTCTTCCATGTGAAGTGATACCTCTGAATTGGCAGACCATGTCTAGTCCTTGCTTCTAAATTACAAAGATCCGCCCACTTTCGTGTCAACGATGGCACGAAAGTAGCTCTTGAAAGTAGCCATTGAATGCTCAACTATGTAAGTACCCATCATTTCTATCTCTGGTAATACTAAATAGGTGGAATATTCTAAACATCTGGGCCGCATACTTTCTAAATGTGTGTCCATACTTTAAACATTTCTTTCGAAATTGATATTCAAATAAACCTGGAAACCTTTTTCAGAATTTCTAAATACAGGAAGCCTTAAAAATTCCTTGGTTTACAAATTTGAATTTATAAATAATTATTAGATTTTAATATATTTGAATTCAACTTCTCTGAGATAGTTGCTTATAAGCAACAATTTTGTATAAATTGTGACAGCTTGATGCTGGAACCAATCATTTTAGTTTCTAGTTAACATAAATAATAACTTCGGAACATAAATTGAAACTACGTAAAATACTTAGATACATTGTTTTTTAGCAATCAAGGTCGGAATTTTCAGCATTTCTCAGCAAATATACCTACCTATGTAATAGTAAGAAATCTCTCTGGCGATGTAGCAAATATGGTAATCTCCTAAATTTATTCTATTACCCATACATACTATCAAAGTGAGACACGAACCATAATTTAGAATAATAGGGCGGTAATATTTTAATTTGTGTTGTGTAAAAAAAATGATCCTGGGACTTGTTCCAAATTTCAGTTTAAAAACTTAATTTTTTTTGAGAACGAGTCTCAGAAAAAGTCTTCCCCTATTAGATATCCCATCATATTTCTCATTTACGTAATGAGAGCTGCTTATATGGGATCGAGTTGATTAATCACGTTTCAAATCGCGCCGCAAATGGAAAATATAAATTACTTTGAATGCGATTCATCAATTTCGATGTCAGGTGGGGGTGGGCCTCCTTCCCGACATGCAATCTTTCGCCCCTTCCTCCCACCGGGCATTTTATCAGTCTCGCAAAGATAGATTAGCGACTGTCATGGACATTCCGGGCGAGATCAATGGACTGCTTTACATGAAGTGACCCATAGGCGAGTTAATGGGGGTGCCGTCGCTGTCGACTCTCGTTTCAATCGACTTCGAGTGATTGGTAATTTGTTTCGACGGCCACCAACTGTTGTGCGTCCCAATAGCAGGGTCTGTTTTCGCTGACGGCATAAGTGGTAGCTCGTTCCAGAAAGGGTTCGTCTTATACTCCTCCGGGAAATCGTGAGAGTAACAAAATTAAAAGACCACTTTATTATCTTCTGTGACGCTTGTAATATTTTATTCTTTTAAAATAGGTTGCGCTCTTATCTGGTTTTTTCTTTATGTTCCCCTGTACTAGCAGATTTTAAAACTATACAATGATACAACTTAAGGAGGAAGCCTTTTGATTTATTAGTTTAACACCATTTTGGCTTCAGAAGTATCTCTTAAAATTTCTTTTCATATCTTGTTTTTCAACTATTTTAATAATATTTACTTTTTAGTTATAAATTGGGAATCAAATATTTTGTTGTATTGCTAATTAAAATAATATAAACTTGAGAAACGACTACAAATTTAATAAATGTTATACTTTTCACATAGTAAACTTGGATTATTCTATTTTGGATATGTGTCATGTTGTTCTCTAAAATACATTCATTTTTAAGTTGGCTATCATTATAAGAAATAACATGTATTGTCATTATAAAGAAATCAAGTAAAATTAACCAATAGCATAATAAAAAACAAAAAATTAAATAAGGAAAAAACATTTTTGATTTTTGTTACTTTTATGAGTTTATTCAAATATTTTTAAGTTTAAAATGAATTGCCATCATCGTTAAAAGCTATATATATCGTAAATATTATAACCAAAATATGATTTAAAATCAAATTTTGTGTTCAAATTTATATTTAACTCTGTTCAATATTATATCCAAATATTTCCTTGTCTTCATTGGAAATGCATGAATAAAGCTTCCTTAATTTTTTTAAATTAAAGTCTATATTGTATTTCATTAAAAATTAAGAAATCAGTAATATGTTCGGTTTTTTTGGATAATGTTTGACTAATAAGAGGTACTCATTACTATTTTTGTCACGACGAATATTCGCAAAACTTTATAAATGCAATATATGAATACGCAACGTATATGTAATCACATATATAGCAGTGAAATTTTCAAACATCTATATGAAATCAGGATATATATGTATAAAGTAATAATAGATATAAGTTTTGATTTGTTGTTATTATTATAAAATAGAAATATCCATTTTTGCTACAGATGCTTTAACACAAAAAAGTTTTATTTTCTTATACTGTCATATTTTTCACGCAACTTACTTTAAATTTCTTTAAAAAATTACATTTTGAATAGTTTTTATTCTATTCTTAATATAGAAACAAAGTTAATAATCTTTTCAAAAAACTCTTTTTTTTTTTTCCCCTTATTTCGTTATGTAAGAAAGTTTCAAAAGTAAAGGTGAGAGTGAATTCTTTTATTGTGATATTTATAAATTCTGTAGTTAAGAATATTGACAATGATTTTTTTTTTCATTTTTATAATGAATACACTATTTGGCGATTTTGTTTTTTCGCCAAGTCTGATATGAAAGTCTTGTGCAACATCATAAACTGTCATTTACAAATTTTTTTAATGCTTATGAGCTTAAAAAACAGTGTGCCAAGTCTTATATCCTTCAGAAAATTAAGTATAAAGAAAAAAATACTATTTTTAGCATAATACGTAAACATATAGTGATTTATTATTCAGCTTGTAATTCTTTTATAAAAGTACCAATGTCCGTAAAGAACTCAGGAATCGAAGTGGGATCCCTTTAATTTGATATTAATACATTATTTAACTATATAGAGTTTACATTAATGTTTCTTGCGGGTATTAAGCGATATCGAAAATAAAACAAAACTAAGCGTATATAACATTTCCCAACAAGAACCACATTTGGCATTAAATAATCAACTTGGCGATCATGCTGAAATGAATGGATTTACCAAAAATTTATATCTTAATAAATATCTTCAGTTAACGTTAATGATTCCTCTCGAAACCATTAAAAATCTCTAAAACTAATAAATGCGCTGTAAATATACTGCAGTGCCATAAAAGCCATCTAAATGTGTAAATATCTTTCAACTAATGTTTACTGGAATCAAATTTGACGTAGTACTTGTAAGTATTTCTGCTTTTGGTTTAAAACGCGCAAAATATGTTGCTTGTTTGTAATTTAGTCAGAGAATTCAGGCCTGAGGTAAATTTGCTGAAATTGGTCCCACTAGCCAATTAAAATTAAGTTAGTGATTCTAAAAAGATTAAATTAAAATTATAGATTTATAATTTTAATTTAATCTGCTTAGATTTATAAATTTGTATTTAGATTTATAATATTTGAATAAAATTATAGATTTGAAACTCTAAAACTATGATTAATTTCTAAAGCTAAATCTACCTGTTTAACTTGTCATGTAAATTGAGAATTCTGTTAATATGCAATTGATTTTGTTTTAGATGCACATGTGTATTGTAAACATTGAAAATAAATTCTTAATTTTTTTTCAGAAAGGCTGCATTGACTAAGATTTTCTTTAAGGATTCTTTTTTTTGTGAAATATTCATTTTTGGCGACATATTTTCAATCATATTTCGTAAAAAATTTATTTTACAAGATAATTTTATAGTTTATTTAACAAATTTCATAGGATTTACAAAATCTTGAAACTGACTCTTGTCTTAGTTCCTATAAGTAATTTTAAGTAAAGCAATTAGGACGCCTCATGAAAGTGGTACTTAAATAAATCTTCTGAATCATAATTATTACATAAATAACGGGCAATTACAAATTATAAAAATGTTATTGATAATTTTCATAGTTATATGTTGATTCTCATTGATAATAATTAGATAACTTTCAAGGCAAATAGACTAATAGATCACTAAATAAATCAATAAATATTTGTATATAAATAACTTTATACAACTAGAAATTAATATTTATTTATTTATTTATTTTGAAAATATTCTTAATAAATTATGTCGATATAAACTTATTAACAGATTGCGTTAAAATAGAAAGTGCAGCCTATATATAGTTAGATAAATAGGTAAATAGCTATTGCATTCATGCTTCATGATAAAATATCGGATTTATTTATAAATGTTTATTTATATAAAATTCATTTTTATTTTGTGTTTTCACGTTTTGAATTTTTGTAACATTGTGGTTACATAAACATTGTGGTAAATTTTCATGCATTAATAATTAACGTATAGTTATTTTTTTTATTTTCTTGTTAGACCTTATAAGCTTTTGGTTTCGATATTTTATATTTAAGAAATTTAAATAAATTTCCATTGTTAATTTTTGTCATAAAATTACAAAAATTTTGTTTTATTTGCAATATATTTTATAAAAACTATATAATCTTATTTAATTCTGAAAATTTTTTTTTTTCATATGCACTTTTAAGTACTGTGAGCGATTAACAAGTGTTGCTTGTACTGGTGGTATTTACTGTTGAGTAGTATAAATATTAATGTAAAGTCTCGTTTTTAATTTATTATACACCTGCATTATTCTTAATTCATATCCATAAATTAAGAATAATGCCGTAACAAGCGACTAAAGGCGCAGAAACAAGACAAACTTGATTCATTCATAAGACCCGTGTATTAAACAAAGGAAAAAGAAAAAATGATGATGTACCTATGATAACCATACAAACTACGACTACAGCTCCCTGAAGCACTAAATCTGCATATCGCCCGCCTGTGAAATAACTGAACAATACGTTGTCGGTATGATGATTAATGCATCGTATATATCCCATACGAGGAAATACAGTCCGTACAATTCAGAACATGCTGAGGATTACTTTACTAAGTTGCACTTGAGGCAAAGAACTCCACTCAGCAAGCAATACTCTCTGAAGGTCCGGTACAGATGTAGGAAAATTGCTGAAGGCTACGATTCGTAGGCCAAGAAAGTTCCATGCATATTTTATCGGATACAAGTGCAGTGAGTAAACTGGCCATTCCATACTAGTGACTGTGGACAGACGTGTTTAAACAAATATTCAGCACCATGGCACCCTTAATCAAACTGGCATGTTGTTCCAGAATAATGACCAGATAAATTAGTCTATCTTGGTTTCGATTTGAACATATGGATCTTGTTGTCCTGAGGTCATCTATGTAATTAGCTGAGAGAATTTAATATTTTTGTGATAAGCTATCTGGATTCCCAACAATAACACAATTTTATTGGTGCATCACCAATACCAACTTCCCTTACTGTGGGTACTTTTTTAGATTTTGCTTATTGCACTAATTGCTTTTATATGATCAGTATCACTTATCAATATTATTAATTCAATTGTGGCATCAATGTTTACTGTAATATTTATTTTTGCAGGTGGAGAGCCCAGTGTTAGAAGAGGCTGACAGCATGTTTCCTGCCAGCACATCTTGCTGCAGCAACTGTCCAGAGGTGAGTCATTTCCCATTTTATAATCTTTAAATATGGTGAAATAATAGGAAAAAAAATGGATGCTTGAGGCCAATCGAATCAATTACCTGGGGAGCTTTTTCCATTTAATATTGTTTATATCAAGTATATTAAACTCAACTCATGAAATCATCTTAAAAATGAATTTAGATGGCCTATATTAATAAATATTAGCAATTCTTAGCATTAAAAGCATGTTTATTGCAAATTCAAAAATTTTGTTTTGGTATAATTATTTTTGCAGGAACCAACAGATTTTTAATCTAATAATTATTTTGAATGTAAATAAACCACCTAACCGGTACAATGATTGTACACTCTCAGTAAAACTACAGAACCAAGAGAATTGGTACCCGAATGGTTCGCGCTTTTGCCTTCGGTTCAGTAGTCCAACTTGGGCATGGTTATTTGTAGTAGTTCAGAATTCGCTTTAAAGCGTAGGTCCCGGTCTGATTAGCTTTCATATGCAAAAAGTGATCGTTGAGCCACAAACAAACAAACCAAACCTATGATTTTTTACAGTAATTCACTTTTACCAATCAAACGGCTCAGTCATTTTGAAGTGTTGTAAAATGAATGAATGGTAATTTTATCTAATCTATTTTGTATTAGATGAAAAACTCATTTTATTTAATCCATTTTTTTATTCTTCCTTCTCAAATTTCAAACAGGATCTTTCCACTCTCAAGAAAATAGTTTTATCAGTGAACTCCTTCAGCTAAACTCAGTATATTTAATTGAAATTTTATTACTTCACACTGATTCAAAACTAGTTTTAAGTAAAACTCATGGACTTTCCGTTAATCATACTTATATTCCTAAAGAAAAATTTTAAGAATACCAAATCATTTTTGAGTTTTCCGTTTCCGTAAAACATCATCAGATTTTATTTTATTATCTGAGCTAGTAGTCTGACGTGCCTACTTTAGAAATATTATTGAAGATAAGTATCATAAAACAAAATGCAAATTCGATGAAGATATTAAAATATTAAGAATAAAATTAAGTTTCATTAATTAAAAATATATTCAGTGCTCATTTACTTTCTTAATTTTTGTAAAACAAAATATTTTCCCTTAAAGGGAAACAATGGATATAAAAATAGAATACTTTATTCTTAATTTATTTTCTCTTGTATTTAAAATAGTGTTGTATGAATAATTAACTTCCTTGTTTTCAGTTCATTGGTTTGGGGATTCAACTTTAGTTTAAGGCATGAATATTTGTAATTTAATAACTTGACTACTACTTCCAGTGGAAATTTCTTTAGAAAGTGCTTGTAGAGTGATAAGCAATGCAAACTAAGTCCTCATATGGTTGAATAGTACGAATGTGCAATTTGGTGACAGTCCCATTGTTTAGTTGAGGTACCAGTTGTCTAAAAGAAGCTTAGTGTTGTTAGATTGACATGTGTGTCTGTGTGTATATATATATATGTATGAGAAAAATTTAGTTTCCCCGATTTTCTTAAAAGATTAAACTAAGAAACAATCGCACTTTAATAAAAAAGAATCCATGTTTACAGTGGGTATGAAACTTAAGAACAATTTTCGATATTTTATTGCAAAAAATAAATTGAAGAGTATTATTAAATATGGTAGCTCTAAACTACAGATTATACAACTGGGTAAGAAATGTATCAAGTTTATCAAAGCATGGAACCAAATTACGACAAAATTTGCTATTCTACTTACTAGGTACAAATACCAAAAACTAATAGCTGTATAGTCAATAATAAGTAACCTTTTTGCTTGGATAGGTTAAGCTTTTGAAAAGATAGCGTAAATAAGCTAGAAAGCTATTTTATTTTGTTTTGAATTCATAAGTAAGAAAATTATTTAATAATTTCGGATAATCTAACTATAGACATAAATATCCTTTAAGATTTGAAACAAACATGTTTACCTAAAACCATGTTTCATATCTTAAAGATGCAAATTGTTGAATAATGTGTACTTGACAGAGAAAACCACGGTGCAGGCAAGAGTCTATTCCTACACTTAAAGCCGCCAAACATTTGTTCCAGAAGTCTAAAGACCTGCGCATGTCGCAGAACAGAAACGGTAACTGTTTATCAATGAGAGGGAAGTGCCTTTTCAAGTAGTCGCTGCAGTCAGTGGTGCCTAATGGTGGTTGTTGCGTTACGGGAATAATTAGTTATCCTAATCGCTTGGCGAGCTATTTGGCGATCCACGAATTCACAAATAAATTCATCATTGTCCATTTGGAGGAGATTACGCGGTAGTTCCATTGATCACTGCAACACTCATTGGGGGCTTCCTATCTGAATGCGTATTGACGCTTCCGGCTTAATTCGTGGCCATCCCTCAGTGAGTGTTTCCCTGCCAGATTCAGGCCGACTAATGTTAGCTAAGAAATGGTTTCCCTATTATGTTGGCAGCTAAAGTTTCCTTTTCTTATGTAAGCCATTTTGTTTACAGTTTCTAGGATCTGAATTATGGCAAATCTTTAGGCAATCTTATCGAAGCCAAAATTTAATTTTGACAATTATTTTAATCGCATGTTGTCATTTATATGGTTATGAAATTACCATCTACTATGTAGTCTGAGTAATTAAATGTAACAATATGCTTAAACTTCTGTTGATATAACATTGTAACAGGAATTTCATGAAGTGTTACATATTGAAATTTAAATCTTTTGAACTTACTATTGGTTTGTTAATATTGAAAAAGCATAAGTTATGTACAGATTTTAAATATAATACATAATCGATTTTTATAATAAACACCAACAGCATTAAGTTATATCCTTAAAATAATTTTAGAGACCTTACATGCATAGAAGTTTGTGAAATTTGGACAGGAGAGAAGTGCCAGCTCATGTTTCGATTTCGTCATTTTATCGTTGTTATGTATGTAAAGGTTAATTGTATGTAATGACTTCAGAAACATGTAACTTAAAATGCGACATATAAGAAAATAAACAAGACTGAAGTTTCAAGATGAAACGAAATGATTTTTTATCATCAAAAAACGAATAAATAACGATGATTATTTTTAAATTACCGCATACATTTACATAAATTCGCTTTTATCTTATGCGTATATGAAGAAACTCTTATTCTTAATGCTATTTTTGCATTGGAAAACAGGATATCCATAGGAAAATTCTTTAACGTTTCTTTAATTGGTTGCCATAGTAACAGAGCTATGGCATTACTTTTGACGCAAACTTGTGAAAGTAATTATGTATTTACAATTGCAAACAGTAAAATTGTTGACTAAATATTTTCAAAAGTACAAGCTATTGAATAACTGTTACATTAAATGTGAAAAATGATTTTCAGATTTTGGTAGTTAAGATTTCTTTTAGTTTCTAACATTCCCTGAGAGTTATAAGTGTCAATAATAGTTCGTTTAAGTTCGTACTTATTTAATTATGAAGTTTAAAAGGTTCACATCGTGGTCTCGGAAACAAACTAAGATTTTATAATGTTTTGATGGAGATGTTTTTTTTTTTTTTTTTTTTTTTTTTGTAACTTTAAAAAATTTTTTATATAGATTTAAAAAGAAAACTTTTTACAATAACATTCCTCAGAGTCAATTCTTATTTTATTGATAAAAATAAATGTTATAATACTACAATTAAAGAAAATATTAATCTTAACTTCAAGTAATAATGAATGATTTCATTTAATAAATGAATCATATAATTTAATAAACGAACGGATT
Organism: Latrodectus geometricus; assembly: GCA_026290005.1. Classification (NCBI taxonomy): domain Eukaryota; kingdom Metazoa; phylum Arthropoda; class Arachnida; order Araneae; family Theridiidae; genus Latrodectus; species Latrodectus geometricus. Next base: position 17,784 of record JAPDSC010122377.1, on the reverse strand, counting down.
TGAAATATATAATTTAATAAATGAATAATTTCAATCAATATTGAAATCCTTCTTTTACAAACAAATAAAAAAGAATGTTTGAAAATATGTTGCATGCAGATAAAAATTAAAAAAAGAAACTTTTAATTAGGAACTAAATAAATATTAGCTTATATATATTTCTGTGTATTCTATAGCAATTCTTCCATCAATATTCGCAAAACAATTACATGTGCTTTAACACTTGAGTTAAACTGTTTGAGTCCCTGTAGGTTCGAATGTGTTAATAATAAAAAAAATTTTAATGTTTAAGAATACAGCAGGGTGTTTTGGACTTCGATATTTTTGCCAACTTTCCATTCTTTACATTGGAGTAGTCACCAAACATATCACATTAGAACCAATCGACTTTCCGAAAACAACTTGATTTCTGCGCTGTTTGACGCTCTGTATTTGTTTCCTTGGAAGCTAAGTGGTGTTCTATTCTTTTTATTATTGAGCTAAAAGGTAAAAAGAACATTTTTTTTTTTGGATTTGTAGCGAGGAAAAAAAAAATTTATCCAATTATTTGATGGATGCATGCTGGACATAAACATGATCCTCAGTGAGTGAACAATGACTTTTTATAACCGACCATTAAGCGAATGGGATGGCTGAGTTGACCAGGAAGAGGCACATAACGAGCCATTGGGCAGCCACGTTCTGCTCTTCGACCTTAATTGCGTTAGACGGCAGAGGCTATGTTTGCGGAAAGGGTTCTCACCGATTAGCTCATCGCACACGTACAAAGGCATGTTTTACATTGTATTTGGACACGTTAATGTCTCGGTCGATTGGCGTCGTTTTCAAGGGGTGCTGTTTGACTAGCACTCCGCTGCGGGTCGAGGTGTTAAAAAGGTTCTTTTTAATGCCCCGCTTGTTTGATGGTTCGGGGTTTATCTTTCTTTCTAAAACCTTTACAGTGATCTACGAGACTAGTCACTGTAAACTAATTTAGGGTCGACTCCATGCTCTCTTGACCTAGGCGTGGTTTGTGAAATTACTTTCCTACTCCTGTCGCTGGTAATTAATTGAAATAGTTTCCAGATAACAGCACCTTGACCCGTCATTAAGAGCAATGAGATTCATTTACAACTCAGGCATGTAACCCATGTATACAATGCTTGCTCCCTTTTTTGTGTTCCACGCCCAATGAGCATGAAAGCACTTTGGGTTAATTTCTTCATGATAGAATTAATTAAGTGTACTGGCGTGAATAAAAGAACTCAGATTTATTTTAATGTAATTCTTCTCTTTAAAAGTAACTGCATGATTTTCCATAAAATACTAAATTCTTCCGATTATTTGTTAAATTAGGAAAATATAAATGGCATGTTTGCAAGAAATCTTTACCAACGTTTTCCTTTATTTTCATAAAGACTATTTTATACTTTTTTTCATTCTATATTATATATTCTTTTGAGAATCCCTAACAAAAAATATTCTCTTTTATATTTATATTAATATTATTATATATATATATATATATATATATATATATATATATATATAATAATCTTCAAAACAGAAGTACATTTACTAAAAAAAGTGATTGTTTATTTTTACAATTTATCAATTTTACTATCATATTATTTTCAAATTATAAATGATTTTATATTAGGTTGGGGAAAAAGTAATCGATTATTTTTTCGGTAGATGTCTGTAGTGATCGATATCTCGTGAGGTATCTATCAAACAATTTCAGATTTATGCTCGTTGGAAAGGTGACATTTGACGCTAAAATATCCTCTTGCGGTTTTTTGTTTGATTAATTCAGTTACGAGTACAAGGTTTTAAAAATGGAAGACAACAGACAGAAAATTCGATACATTTTCGTTTTTCTCTTGTAACGGCGATAAAGATAGCCGGGTGGCTAAATTTGTGAAAGGTGTTTATCGTCCTATATAAGACTGTAACAACCAGTTACGTACAATTTTTGTTTCGTCGACTCCGTTCGGGTATTTTTGATGTTAGAGATGCACCTCGCATGTGGATACAGCATCGTCGAAAATGTCTATAAAATATCAAAAATGATCGAGGTTAACCGCATGTCAGTAGTCGTAACGCGCAAGACCTAAAAATCTACATGAAAGCTGCTTTAAACCTTTTTACAAAGTGAATCCAAAAGAAGTTACATAAAGTTGACGTAAAAATAATGGATTTCGTTTTCCCCAACCTAATATTTATTACGCTCATATAATATTTAATATCTATGAATTTTTTTATTCAGTACGTTAAATGATTATTCATTCACAAAAATATATAACGGAGAATAACTCCTTGTATTGTTTTGCCCTCATTTAAAAATAAATTACAATTCGCAAAAACTGTTTTAGTTTCCTCCTAAATGTAATATTTATAGCCGTCTATTATTCGACATTTTTTTACCCAAATGAAAGGAAGAATTTCTAAATGAGTGCTCCAACTTAATTTTAACTGCCACTTTCCTCATCTCTTAAGAAAATGCAATGAACTGCCTTATTTAGCTACATTTTTGCTTTGAAAAAATACATTCTGAAACAATAATTTTATTCGAACATACAATGCATTTACCTTTTCATTCCCATTCTTCACATTCAACTACCGTTAAGGTCATGACTTTAGTCAAAGAAATATTCTATTTGTTTCAAATCTTTTTATTCGTTTTCTCTGCCGCCTAAAGACTTTCCTTTGCCGATTTTGTAAGAACTTTTTTCTGCTTTCTCTTATTATAAATGACAATATTGAAGAAAGTCCTTTTTTTATTCAAGCTGTTCCTTAACAACAAAAAAGTATCTTTCTTGATGAGTTATTAAAAGAGAAAAATAAATCGTCTATTTTTTTTTTTTTTTTCAAAGCATAGAAAGAATGAAGGGAAAAAAAAAGAATTCCAAAAGATTTTATTCGCAACTGTAACGTTTGTTTGGAATGCATTTTGTTATGAAACTTTTATGGTTCGAAAAAGCGGAATCTTACTTTTGAAGATTTATTACGGCTCTTGAATTATCTTCCTTCAAGGCAAAATACTTATGACGATATTTTAACTTTTGCATAACATTTATTTTTCCATTAAAGACAAAATTCTTCACATACTGTAAAAGTAAGCGTGATTAAAAAGAAGAACAATTTTATTAATTCCCTTTAGGGTGTTTTATTTCAGTACGATTATAATTATTTTTATTTTAGCTATAAATTTATTCTTCCTTGTAGAGTTTTATTTAAATATTAAAAATGATTTGTACTTATCTATATTTTTTGTTCGAATCACATCACATGATGGCCGTCAGAGTGGTATTTTAAGTGGGATTAGAATCTTATTTTAGGAAAGCATATTAAGGCCCGTTTGTCTTGATGTTCTATTTTGGAATAAAAACGAATATTTTCAAATGTAGGAGCCGTCCTACTAACTAAAGAGATTTAAATTAAATGTATCTTAATAAAAAATCAACATTTATTTGACACAACACTAAAAGTGGAAAAAGAAAGACCAAATGGCAAGCTAGTATGTCACCTTCCACTGTTACAGATACTTTCTTACAAAAATTACACAACTTCCTCACTTAGGTAAGTGTCAGCGCCATCTATATGATAACGGAGGTCTTAACAGTAAATTTTTATGATTTTTCATATCTCAAATTACACACATCAGCATTTTAATGATGCAGTCATCAAATATGTAGAAATTCTACACATAAGGCAATATTTTATCCCATCCTTAATTTTCGTAGCCATATTTTGTAACTTCAATTGTAGAAGCTTTTCAATCTTTCATCGTATAAGCATTATTAAAGTAATTAGATTTGTAAAATCTTCCAAGATAATTAATCTATATCCTATTTCATGTGTTTATTTGATTTTCAATAAAATTTACTAATATATTTTCTCCTTTTACTTAAAATTTGTTTGAAAGTGATATCGTAAGGGATGTAAAACTTATTTTACATCCCTTACGACATCACTCTCAAATAAATCGTTGAAACATCGCAAAAATCAGCGATATGTCTTAAGACAAATATGTATTCCCATCTTCATTCTCTCACTCTACTTGATGAATTCCATTGAATAAGAGTTTCCTTTCCCCATCTCGATCAAGAAAATGTACTCTCCCTTACCATCTTCAGACGAATTTCCAGGGATGGACCCTCTTCATCTTCCATCCCGATAGGGGGAAGGATGGGTGTTCTTTGTCACCGAGATGTCTTTCCAGCCCCATGCCTTTCATAGCGAGGTGTTCATCACTTTCATAGTTTCATTTCTTTCCGACTCGGGGCTGCTGGGGTAGACGTGATGGAGGGTGTGTCCCAGCCCGAAAAACCCATATATCAGGGGTTGCCGGTGACGTTTTTAATCAATCTCCTTGGGAAGAAGGATAAGTCTCCTCTCTCTCCTCATCTCACTCAATCAACTCCGTCTCTTGCCAGACTTGTATATAAATATATGTATATGATATTGGTTGTAGTGAGCTGTCATATCAGCAGCCATATTTCCTCCCCAATTTTCTCGATTGGAATTCATTCCCCAAACCCCTGTGTTTTGGACGAGAAAAAACTTGCTTTACCTGTTGGTCAAATGCAGGACATGCTTACTTCAGTCTTATTCATAATAAAAAATATATTTAATTGATTTTAGTCGGGAATGAAGATGACGGCTTATCAATTAATGTGAATTGGAAAGCGCTTACTGCAATTTTTCTTTGGTTATTATTGATGGAATGATTATTTTTCTTCGTTGTTGGAATTCCTGAGTAATTTAAAGGTTTATTGGTTAATATTTTTTATAAGATAAGTTTATTTTCTTCTCTTCTAAACCCAATGATGTCTTTTGACTTTCTTAAAGATAACAGTTTATGAAATAGTGTTTTTAAATAAATAAATTTTGAAGAATAATTAAAAAATAAAATTTGTAACTTCCGTAAAAAATAAATATTTAATTTTAAGAACTTAACTGATTTTTTTTAAAGTTAAATGTTTAAGGCAAAATAATAAAAGGTTACAGTAATGGATTTATTGCATTATGTTAAGAAATCACAATGAGTTCAAGATCGAAATGAGCAGACATTTGCGTTAACTTAAAGTATATACACACACAACCATAAAAAGTCACGAACCTTAAAAATATTTGGAGGCAACAATACGGTTATAAGTTGACAATTTTTCCTTTAAATTTCAATTTAAACATTACTCTGGAATGTAAAATATCCATAACTCGAGTAAGAAATTATCGATTCACGTTTTTCTGTTAATAAATTTACTCTTATTAATGCTGTGTGAAATATTGCGTGAAATGTTGAGCTTCGTTCAAAAGATGAGGTTGAAACTTGACTGTAACTTTCTAAATTTAATTTAACGCATGTTTATGCAATTATGTTTTACTTAAGTTTTACATGCACAGATTCTTTCATAAACCTGGCTTCTAACGATCAGAGAAGATCTCAATCGTTAGAACATTCAGAAGACTTTTCTTTTACTTGGGTTCTCACAACTATAAACCAAGAGTATCATACCAAGCGGAAAGAGTGTTTGAGAGATTATTCGTCCTCTAAATTCCTGCTGGCAAACACTATTTTCCTTTGTGTTCGATTGGAACTGGCCTAAAGCCACGATAGCACTTGAGGCAAAAGATAGAATATTGATTTATAATTTTCGGGTGATATTTAACTATTAAAGAGCTAAAATGTAAAAAAAGATATTTTTGGACATCATCTACCGGACAACTTGGACAACTTACAACTTGATCTTGATTATGAGTAGCCAGTAGACAAAGACACGACTCTTCCAGCAACCAGACTCAAAGGTATTTCAGTTTTCAATATCCTAAATCGGCACTCCACAGTGTATTCAAGCCATCTTCCACATCCGACTACATACAACGTTTTCGCTAAGTACTCCAAGAAAGATGGGAAAACGATGAAAGCAATCATCCGTTATTGGAACATCATTATATTACTAGAGCACAAGATAAAGCTAAGGGATGAAAATTCAGTTTTTCAAACTTAAGCCATCATCATCCTTCAAGCCATTGATCAAGAAAGAATCACCTGTTGCATGTGAGAATATGAACCAATAGCTCATCTGTATTATTAGCTCTAAGCTTCCCTCCTAAAAACCCTCTAATTATCAATATATAGTGGAGGTATGCAACTACCAATCAAGCTTTTTCAAATAAGAGGTCATCAAGAAGCGAGCAGATACTCTAGCAAAAGAATCCACAGTATTTCTCAAGCATCCCTCCTACCATTTCTACGATCATACTCCTTCAAATACCACAATCAATCTGCAAAAAAAAAAAAAAAAAAAAAAAAAAAGGATTATACAGCACAAGGATAATTTACAAAATCCTCAATGCCAGAAGTGCATCGTGATATTCATCGATCTCCACTTGAATCAGATTCTTGCATCTCGTAGGCCAGTCACAATCTACTTTATAATAAAGAAGGCGATATCCTCAATTTGCATCTATGGAGGCTAGGGAATCCATTGCACTATATCTTACAATGATCAAACCACAACGTTTTCACCTGAAGAAAAGTCCATAGTAAACATGTATTCTAAAATTCTATCTTAGGAATGGCCACCACTACCAAATACTTGGCTAGTTACTAAAACACATACCCGCAAGGAGCCTTGAACAATGCAGTAATATCTATATTCTACATGAAAGTGATCTGTCTGAAAACTGATTTGAAGCAATGGTAGTATCCTTTAACACTGTGAATTGCCCTTTAACACTGTGAATTATTCAATCAATAGCAACGGAGATTCAGAATTTAGGACAAACTTTCGAACACAAAATATTAACTAGGCTTTAATTATTTTAATTGTTATTTTGTCTCGTTATCACAGTACTTGTTTAGTTAAATCTCATTTATGTTTGTAAATTTTTTACTGGAATTACACCCCTTCTTTGTATCATAACAATATGCCTCCAATTTGTACATTTTTTGTACAAATGAGTAGAAGGTGTCAGGGGGAAACGTAAGCCGTTAACCTCGTAGTACAGTCCAGGATCTCTCTGCGCAGATCTCTCTGTGAATATATGTCTGTGTCATTTATGAGGAAACCCAGAAAACTTCCAAGCACCCACTCCGATGGGCATGCATGCTAAAGGCAGAAGCACAACAAGTGGCTGTGATCGAACTCCAGACATTATGAAGAAGAGTGCTGTACTGCTACTATGCCACTGAGACACTGTGGAAAATAATTTATATAGTACTTCTAAGCATACCGATAAAGGGAAATAAAAGGCATAAGAAAAATTTAATTAAATTTTAAATGAATACAAAAATAGTGAACCTAACATAGCAAAAAAAAAATATTCTTAGCAATTTGTGTGTTATCTTATTAATAATTCAGTCTAATTCATTGAAATAGAATTTATCATTTAAGAGAAAAAGTTTAATGTTTGAATAAAATAATATTAAAATAACTCAAATCGCGTTATTCAAAAATAATGAAGCTTTAATAATTTGTGTTACGCAAAGTAATGAACAAAACTGAAAATCGTAATCTCCTTAAAATGAATTAAAAAGTGATGCAATTAATTTGATTCAAGGTCCTTTTGTTAATTGTTCGTCAGCACATTAACCGGCAAAACTTCCCACCGTGAAGAAATACTCGTTTGTTAGAAATGTTTACACTAAAATCAGTTTAGAATTTACTTGTGATGACACTTCGTTTCAATGCATTTATAAATATTCATGAAGATTTTACCTTTTTAACCCATTATCTCATTTCGATAATAAAGAGATTCATTTACTATATCGCCAAAACGATCACCCAAATCCTCTTTTGTTCTCCTTCTCGCCAAATGTTTTCAACTGCGAATCCTGTAGCAAACCTCTTTTGTTTGTACTAGGACGAATTTATGCAAATTGCGTTCGAAAACGAATTTGAATTTAGAACCTTGTGGAAAAACTTTCGCTTATAAAAGGTACTAGGGGGAGGCTTGAATGAAGATACACGATTTTGCCTTCCCCTCCCGTTTATGAAATACTTTCGACTTCAACCCCCCCCCCCTCCTTTAAGAATTTTCTTTGCTTATGATTATTCTTCCTTTTCTTCCTATAAAAGCGCTGGAACGATTCATGCATTAGCGCCTGCGTGTGATTTATTCCGCCTTTTCATTCGCTTTTTCCATTTTTGTTTCTTTTGTTTCTCTTCCCACCTCCACATTTCACGGTCTACATCGCGATATTACTATTCTCCCCTACTCCCATCCCAGCAGCTTCTACTTTCGAACTGTGCTGTCTGGGTCAATGGTATGCGAGGGATGTCGCCTATTGATTCTTCCAGATAATGATTTATATTCTCGTACCAGAGCGTGAATGCACTATAAAATATATTTAAAAAAAAAAATTAACTCGTGACATTGTAAGAGCATTTTTTTTATACCTGTTCAATTTGCTGTTGGTTTTTGTGATTGATTCGAACGGTTCTGGTGTTTTGTTACATCATAAGCTTTTGAAATTTACTGTTCACAAATTTATAAGAATTTTAAAATGATTTCAAACATTATTGATTCTTCCCCCTTTTAAACTCATTATATAAACCCTTAACATTTTACTACATGGGCAAAATAACGTTTTATATGTATCTTAGTTAAAAATATTAATACAACAAGTTATTGCAGTACTCAATATTCAAAAAGACAATGTTCCATGATTACGATGGCTTTGTGGTCATGAGTATGATGATCGATAATTTACAATAGGTTTGGCACTGAACTGATTATAGAATAGTGCGTTGTCCTCCTTCCATTCAACAATTCATGGATTTGATAGCCATCTTGGATGTGTTGTGGTTGTTGCATGTCCCCGTAGTCAGCAGAGCTAGACCAGGTCCATGAGTGTGCACACCCTTAAAAAGTCCAGCATCATAAGTGGGTTTTCGGTCAAATTCTTCCTAGAGAGACCAAGGCACTAAATATGTTCTGGAGAAGCCTGCTCAGTTGGAGTAAATGTCAAATTTTTTCGAACCCTTGGAAAATTTCAAAGTTCTAAGGTGGCCACTTCTAAATATGGCGAGAGTAGTTTGTTCCTGTCTATTGAAACCTGAAGCCAGGTTGCCTCCCGAGTGAGGTGAACTGTACCACTGTTGCTCAGGAGGAACAATCCAAATGGTTCTATTCTCGTGTTTAATCCTTGAGTGTATTTCCAGAAAGGTGAGAGGTACCAGCGGCTCACAGGCAAACATCAAAGATCCTTAGCTTAAAGATCTTGGATGTGGGCTTTTGTACTAGTTAGGAATCTTTTTAATTTTAGTTCTTAGATGAATTAACACATGAGCACCAAAATTAACCAGAACGAGAAACACTGAAACCAAATTACTGGTGGCTTTCAGTTCAACATCTTTTGTGTTCTATTGCCCCTCGAAGTTGTATGTCCTTTGGTTTGAAATCCTCTTTAAGCAGTTAGTCCTCGTCAAATTTACCCTTGTATATAAAGATTGACCATAGAGCTACCAACCAAATAACCATTGATATTTGTAAAAATGCCTAATAGTTTAAATCAGCCCACAGGTGCCAGAAAAATGACGATAAAACGAGAAAACAAATAGCCAGTTTAGGTTTGATGGAAGTATGGAATCATTAATTTATGGAAATTTAATTTTTATATAAATATGTAGTGTCAAGCTCAATTGAAATTTAATCTCTTCGTCTTTAATATCTGATGTTCTCTTTGTCTTTAATCAGGAAAAGGTTCGTCTTTAATATAATGTACTGTATAAAGAATTAAAATCAAACACGAAAAATTAAAAGTTGGAAGTTTTACTTTCAATTAGACACCAGTCTCAATTTGAATCAAAATCAAAGCCTGTGAATATTTCTATCAAAATTTCAAAGTAATATATAACTTAAATCTTATCTCATTAATTTTTTTCTGTATTTTTACCATTTATCTTTGTACAAGTTAGCGGTATCTGCGGATTTTTTACAGCTCTGGAAGACTGTATGAGGCAAAACTTAGAAAAGTGAATTGACCACTTAATTTCGCCTATCAGAAATGCTACAGATTTAATATGTGAAAATGAGGCAACTTGTGAGATTGTTAGAAAATTAAAAATATAAAATCTCTTTCAATTTTTATATTACAAGTTACTGGGTACAGAAATAAATTTCAAACATATCTAGATTAAAATTTTGGAAAAAAAAAATTTTTTTTTGTTTTTTTTTATATATTTCATATATATGGTTAATGAGGAACTTTTTTAATCTAATTATGATTTACCAAAATAGTATTTTATATATATTGAAATAATAACTCACGGATTATATTTACATATTTATTCTTAAGATTGCTCAGTTTACGTTTCTCCTAAGAAACTTTTATTTAAAAGCCGAAGAACTAGAAGCCGAATGGTTAGCGCCCTGGACTTCATTTCAACAGTTTGGAGGTTCGAATCCGATCTTCAATTTGGGTATTTATAGTGGCTCGGAATCCATTTGAGGCCGCAGATACCTGTCAAATAAACTCTCGTGTGCAAAAAATGACCGTTGAGCGAAAAACAAGCCAAACTTAATTTAAAAGCAATACATTCAGAGCATATTTTCTTGTTAATACTGTAAATGTATTGCAATGATAATTATTTGCTCTTTTTGAACTTATGCCAATTTAAAGAAATATATTTTTTTTTTTACAAGGAAGACTTATTTTTCAATTTGAATTTCTAATTGTTTTCATTTTTTCAAACTCTTATTGTATTACGAACTTCTAATGTAAATAATTACGCAATATTTCTTTGCTCAGATTTTTTAAAATCTCATTGTAATTATTTTACTTATTCTCTTTTATAATTGTACATTTTAAATATAGTCTTAGGTAAAAAGTCATTAAAATTCTCTCAATAATACATGAAATACATCCTAATTTAAATTTTACTTTATAAAGAAAATAATGAATGGAATAGAAAAGTTTGAGTTCTTTTATATACAATTTTATTAACATTTACAAACTACTTAGAATTATTCTTTCTTGATAATGATCAATGGATCAAATGGAAAATAATAAATGAAGAAAAAAAACGTTTGACAATATTATTGGCTTTGATTATATATAAATTTCATTTTTTTAAAAATAATTTAAATAAAAAAAAAGTTATAAAAAAATGCAGTTGAAATTTCTTCCTATTTTTTAAAATATTAAAGTGTTATTTTTTAGTTTTCCAATCCAAAATTGTTATTGTTTAGAATATTTTTTATGTTTGGATAAATAGCTCAGAATATATTTTCAGATTAAAAGTTTAAATGTAGATAAAAAATTTAAATAAAATTGTTAATATAAAAAATTTACTTTAATCTTTATTAAAATAAATTTTTTAATATTCAAAATTTTCCAGTTGCTTAAAAATTCAAATGTTCTTGCTGTAAAACTATGGAAAAAACCTTTTGATTCCTATGAAATAAATATGGCTAAATCACATGTTATTTTTAAAAGTACGTGGTATTTATTGAAATACAGATATTTTGTAACATTATAAACTGTACATTAATAGAAGAGGAAGCGAAATTTATTTAATATTTGCTGATTTTATTATAATAGTTTTGTCCTACAAATTAAATTTTCCTGAATCATTCATTTTTGAAAACCAATGAAATTAAAACTTATGCTGACTGTACTACTAATTTCTTTCAATAAAATAAGAATTATGAAATATTAAAATGATAAAATAACTAAAAGTAAATTATAATTTTGAGGTTAATTGATAATAACATAATTAGAAACTCATGTTTTATAAATGAAAAATCATGCTAAAAAAACAAAATTGTTAGATTAAGATTAAATTAAGTTTTTTACACATACAACATATCAACGTAGTTTTAGTCCCCAAAACTTAACTCTATTATTTGTATTCAATGACAAAAGTGGTTTCAATATGTCTTTATTTTAATGTTTATTTTCCAAAGGCAACAAAAAATAAAAATTTGTTTTTGGAAATGCAACATGAGTGCTAAGAATTAAAAACTAATAAATTGGCTTAGTTATCCAGAAACTATGGAATATTATTTCTCGAAAGCATTTTTGAACAATTTAAAAATAATAAAAGCACTTTATCATCTCTATTGAACATAGGGGATTTCTGCAATTATAGTTTCATATGTTAAAAAATATCTGTTCCGTGTAAAGTTTCTGTCGTGTTTTATTTAAATGTTATAACTTTCAACTTTTATTCAACAACAAATATATACGTTGGTTTCGTCACCATATATAAAATAAACTGGTGATATTCATAATAAATGTTCTTATTACATTTTTAGACACTTGCAAAGTTGAATTTAAATTTGATGAGTTTATGCTGTCAAAGATAACAATTTTTTCTTCAAAGTTTTCTTCCAGATTTTTTCTAAAAATTAACATTCTAAACTATGTTTCTGCTGGATAACAGAACGCTGATAATTGAAAATAAAAAAATCTTTGGTTCACTGAAGAGTCTGCGTATTAACATATAATTTGCATATTCGCATGGTCTCGGAAAGATTTGATGTTATTTGTGTGAGTGTCCAATATTTGATTACGAATTCTAAGTTATCAATTATAAAGAAATAGAGAATTTATTTTATACATTATCTCAGTTTGTATTTGAAGGAATTTTTAAGTGAGATAGCTGCAAAATGAAATTTAGTTTATCACCACTAAGGAAATTTTCTGCCTTTAACTGAGAATTTCATTTTTTATCATGGTTTTTATATTATTTGGCACAAAACGGCTTTCAATTTACGCCAATTCAATCACTTCTCGCAAACTGCCAACGATGTAAAGGAGACCCCATTCTCGTTTCTTTTCTTTTCTTTTTTTAAAACTTGCTGCTACGCATGTACCAATCCTCCATTGTGCTGGGCACGGAGCTCTCAAGAAGTAACAGCATGCCAGAGTTGGCAAAATCAAAAAGTACTTTACTGCCCCGGATATTTTGAAAAATAAAATAAAAAAATTAAATGAAATTCTATCATCCCCAACTCCGTCCCCCTTTCCCAGAGAATGTATTATAGACCAAGAGAAAAATTACACGTCACTAGATTCTGGAAGTCTATAGATATATATTTGTCCCTTTTTTTCGGGGAAATTCGTGAGGAAGGAAAAGAAGGGGAAAAAAAAAACATTATAAACTTCAAGGCTTCCAGGAACACGTTTATATCCGAGTTATCTTCTACATGTTGACAAATGACATTTTCAGATATAGTTCTCCGTTATTTCCTACCCTGGACATCGCTCTTTCTTCAAACTTCCCGATTCGGTAGGGATGAGGAGAGGGAAAACTTCATTGTCTTTAGACTTTTTTTTCCCTTGTTCCCTTTATCTTGAGCAACACTCTGCAAGCCGAGAGAGATCATTCCGTGCAATTACACAGCGTTATTTTTCTTGCCAGAAACGGACGTATTTTTTGGGGATTTTTAGGATATTTTTTAAGGGTATTCTTAGGGGTGATTTTATCCCCTTACCGGAACGAGTAGGGGTATCTCATTTCTTGCTTGGTAGATGGCGTGTAATATTCGATTTCGTAGTAGAGGTTTTTAGTGTGATAGACTTATTTTTTCGAGCATTTTAGTTTCAAAACAGAAAGTTTTCACATACAACACAATTTTTTTTACGGATAAAACGTTTATTTTAAGTGATATTTTTTTAAAAGAAAATAATTTTAATCATATTAATTTTAAGGATGCATGCAGCCATACTTTTTTTAAATATACATGCAATGTTACTTTTTTGTAGTTTTTTTACATCGAGTTAAAATGATAGATTTGGTTTGTTTTCTGTTAATGAATTTGCAAACAAATGTTAATTTCAGATATTCTAAAAATTCGCCTTACAATTTAAAATTAATAATAGTATGGTTTTTTCCTCCAAACTAGTGGATAAAAATTCATAAGGTTTTTTCGCAACTCTATTATTTTATAGGAATTAAAGTAATTATTTTTATGAGTAATACCGAGACGTGGTTCCGTGTTCATTGTATTTGTAATGATTGCGATTAAAATAAGGGAATGCTTTGATATTTTAAGGTTACAATAAAATATATTAAATATTACATTCAAGAATAATTTCTTGATAATAAAAAAAGTATTAACTGTAAAGATATTTCGTAATTAGAAATAGTCATCGAGTTTTATTAATAACAGAATTTCTTGCATATATGGCAATTGTTTAACTTTGCAGACTAATTATTTCGGAAATATTACTCAGAAATTTTTACAATTTGAAAAAATGTAAAGTCATATGATCATTGATATCATATTGTATATTAAGATAACGTTGAATTATTTAGGATGTAAATTTGAGGCGTCTAAAGAATAAGAAATGAATTAAGAATTTCTGAACTCGTGACATGCCACCAAGCAAATTTCAAAATTTAAATAAAAATAAGCAATATATGTCAATAAAATATATTTCAAAGATAATTTTATTCACTTAAGTTTAGGATTCAATACAAATTTGTCTACACTTCATAATTGTTTACATTTTTATCTTGATTTTATTTCATTTTATGCTGCATTTTGTGAATTTGAATTTGTTTTCTTTAATGTTCCATTTAATTTGCTATACATGTATAGTATTTAAATGATGATTAAAACTTAACATCATTACATAAGAAATTTTTGATATTACTACACATATTTAAAGTCCATAATTTTATAAACTTACGAAGTAAAATAAAAATATTCAAGAGTTTTTTTGTCTTAGCAAAATATTTATATATTACACAAATTATAATTGTTTACTTTACATGAATATATAGTCTTATGAAACAAAACATAAAGGAAAATATTTGCTATTTCCTTCGAAAAATATTCTGGAACAAATTTAAATTAGAAAGTAATATTGATTATAAAAGTTTGAGCATTTCCTTACAGTAATTATTAATTTAAATTCAGTATAAATATTAAATATAAACTTTTTTCTAATTTAATTTTATTTTTAATATTTTAATTTGTTGTAAATGGGGAAAAGAATTTTATTTTATAAATAATAATATTTTGGTAAAAATAATTTATCTAGATTCAGATAATATTCTTTTACTTAATTTTACTTGAAATGTACATTCAGTTGCCTAAACTTCACCAAAAATTATTTTAGTATTTCTTAAAATTATAAATCTATCAACATTTTATTTATTAATCTTATTCGCAGAAATATTCTTAATTTAATTTTCAAAAAAGAATGTCATTCAAAATTCTTGCACTTATTTGTATAACATAAGGTTTTGATAAAAGGACACAGTTTGCAATTAGTCGATGTTTTTATCGTTGTGCGCAGAAACATAATTCTAAAATACATTTTCCTTAAAATTTATTTATGTTCGAATTTTCAATGCTATTTATAAACATTTTTCGCATCCTTTTTTTTTTCAATAAAAACACTTTAAATGATAGCAATCATTTTATAATAACAAGACTGGAATTACGAATTTCAAATGTTGAATTGTCTTTGAGCATTAAATTTCTATGAAGAGTATTTTAAACAATTTTGATCACCTCTTGGATCTCTTATGGGAATCCTGACGTCACCCACAAGTATTCACACGATTGGGTCGTTAAGTGGGCGGGGCGGAAAACGTCATTAAAAATGGCCATCAAAAGCATTCCAAATATGGGACGCCAGCGAAATGTCCTCATGCATACTTTTGCGTCATTTCCATAATTCTCCGCAAAATATATTCCTTATCTTCATATTTAATAGCTCTTCGAAGATAACTTCAAATGTTACCATTTCGAGGGTCGATAGGCTATTGGAACGTAGGGTTAAAATCGTTTGCGTTTTGTCGGCAATTTTATTTTTCGTTTGCTTTCATTCCAGCAAAAGGAACTGAAGTGTTTTGAGCGTCCATTTTCCAAATAAAAGTGCTCATAGATGATTGGATAGTTATTTTTTTCTCCCCCTCTTTAGAAATAGAAGTCTTGGTTTTTATGGTTGCGATAAAACCTTTTTGTGTATTTTATGGAATATTGATCGCTGTACTCCATTGTTTTATGGTTACACTTAATGATGTTTGGAATAGGACGCGTTTAATTTTTTCCCTCTTCCCTCCGATCGTTTCTCTATTAGTAAAATTTTTTTTTGGTAATTATCATGACATTCTTTTTTAGAAATGCACTTTGAGCATTCTTCTTTCATTAATATAATAAGTAAAATTGTAATTAATATTTGCTTTTAATTAAAGGCCTTATATGAGGCTGTATGTTTATTCGTTACTTTAAAAAAGTATTTATAAGTGATGTTTTTGTTTTAGTTTAATCTCATTAAATTCTAAAGTTAAATTCATTTAATTATATTATCTTTAGTATGATTTTAATGAAAATTTTTTTTACCCAATGAAACATTAACTTTAAAGTAATAAAGATGTGATAATTTATATTCTTGAATTTTTTTCATTTAATTGGAATGATTTTACACGCTTAATGCTTTTATACATTAGCTATTTTAATTCTTAAAAACCTTTTATTCCTCTGTAGTATCTAAACACAAAATATAAAAATTTAAATAAATAAAATTCTATTAATATTTACATCAGTACCATTTATTGATATTTTATCAATTTTATTTTCCATAATAGTTTTATAAATCAATTTTTATAGGTTATTGTTTCACAACTAATGGAAATAAGAATATTATTTAATGGGCGATAGATGCTAGTGAAATAAATTACTATGTAATAAAATACTGTATAATACTATACTATATACTACTATATAATAAAAGAAATGAATTACATAGGCAACAAAGCAAATGAACAGAATGCATAATACCCTTTAATATTGCTTAATTACTTTATGGAAGATATAAATATTACAATATGTAACTGAGCAGCAAGTTTACTTCATGTATGATAATTTTATCTCATATTTTACTCTTTATGTATGCGCATTTAACTTGCTTTAATAAATCTATAATGAATAAAATTTAGAATGAAAAACAAGTTTAAATTAATATTTATGCACCCAAACTTAAATGGGAAATTAAATTGCACTCTTATTATTATATACAAATTTTGCTCATTAAAAACGTAACACAATTAATATTTTTTAAGTTACAATTTTCCCATTGCATTGTTACTTAAAAAATTATGATTATAAACATTAGGTTAAAATAGATGCATAAAAATGTGCTTTTAAAATTCTAGTAAATATTTTTCAATTGTTAGCTTATGATCACTAAAGTAATGACATCATTAAATGCAGTATGGCTTTTGTATAAAAAATTAATGTTACATTTATTACCATTAGAAATAACAAATTAATAGTTATATAATTTAATGTGAATAAATATATTAATCAAAATATAAATAGCTTTGTTTTCCAAGATTAAAACTAAAATATAAAAATAAATAGATTGTTTAAAATACTGAATTAAAAATCTACAGTTAAAATTACTTTTATAGAGTTGTAAATATATTTTATAAATTGAATATAGCGTTTGAAACGAACCTTATTGATCTTCCCATTTTATTTCAATATTTATCTTTAAAATATTTAAATATGATCAGATTAAAATGTATTCAGTTAAATGTAATTTTTATTTCGTTACATAAAATATTTTAGTTGTAAGTTCTGTTGGCTATTATTTTTAAACCAATGCTTAAATTAAACAAACTGTAATGTTTATTATCAGACAATCACTTGAATTACTTTGAAAGAACGAAATAATATGAATAACTGTGACGAAAGTTAGTAGAATAATGCAAGGTAAACAATGTAAATGTAGTTTGAAAGAATGATATAATTATTGGGACCTAAATATTCTCAATATTTGATAAGCGTGAACAATGATTTGTATGGATGAACGTTTCGAACATCATT
>JAPDSC010122374.1:0-11694 GCA_026290005.1 Latrodectus geometricus | reverse complement strand
TGAAAGGAATACTCTAAAGCAGTGTTTCTCAACTGAATTTACTCCAAGGACCGGTAAAATATTTCGGCACGTTCGCGCGGATCGGTAATATTAATAATTCGACCCAATGCACAATTTTTCACAAAGGTAAATCATGAAGACCTACATAATTTTTAAAGCATTTTGTTTGTTATAATTTACATTTGTATATTCAACTTACTTATAATATTGCATCGAGAATAAAAGCACCAAAACTAAATTAAAACTCCAAGAAAATTCCAACGTGAATGATATGTTTATTTTTTTTTAATTAATATATTAGCCAAAACAACAATGAGTCGAAATGTGAACAACGTAAGTAGATACCAAATAAGCAAAAAATAATTTTTACCAAAATAAAGGATATATAAAAATTAAAATTAATGAGGTTGCTGCTGGTCTTTGTTGCTGACTAAACTGTCAATCCTAGGCTTTAAACCAGTTACAGCAATACGTAAAGCAGGCGCAAGAGCAAGTCGATTTCTATGTTTCGTCTTAATAACAGTCATAGCCGAAAATGTTGTTTCACACAAATAAGTTGAGGAAAAAGGCAATAAAATCTTCAATGCCTTTGCATGAAGTATTGGGGTATTCTGTTGCAGTCTTTATTCAGAATTGATATATATTTATTGAATTGAACTGTGATTTAAGTCCTATATCTGAAGACAGCTCAATAAGTTCTGTTTCCTGGACTGTAGTGATATTGTTATCATAATTATCAATAAATGGATTGATTTTTCCCAGATTACCTGAACGTACATCTTCTGGGAGATAATACTGATCAAAAGCTATTGATAGTTCTTTTAAATGCTCCAAAATAACGCTGATAACGTTCTTCTGATCCATGTCATTAGTATTAATGTAATCAAAGAAAGAAGCAAACATATCAAAAGTGTTTTCTTCCGCACGTTTATACCAGAGTATCAATTTCTTTTTGAATGCATCAATCTTATTGTAGAAGTTGAAAACGGTATTGGTTTTACCTTGAAGACTTAAATTTAGTTCATTTACCAGTGAAAATATGTCTGATAGGTACGAAAGCAAGGCTACCCATTCTTTGTTCTGAAAATGTCTGCTCAAGAATGATCCCTTTTGATTTAAAAACAATTGTACCTCATTTCTTAATTCATACAACCGCTTAAGGACTTTTCCTCTGGATGGCCAGCGTACTTCGGCGTGTAACAATAGTTGTACATGATGATCTCATTTCTTGACACAAAGTTGTAAACAATCTTGAATTAAGGGCGTTACTTCTGATAAAATTTACAATTTTTACCGATTCCAGAAGAATGTCATTCAGTTGTGGGGACAATTTCTTTGCTGCTAAATGTTCGCGATGAATAATGCAGTGTGTGACTACTACTTCTTCTGATGCTACGTCTGTTATTCTCTTTGCAACACCTGTATGTCTTCCAGTCATAGCAGCAGCACCATCAGTACGCAAACCGATGGATTTTTTCCAGTCAATGGAGTTAGTTTCAATATAATTATTAACTGCCTTAAATATTTCAGCACTTGTTGTTTGGGATGGTAGTTCGATACAGTACATCAATTCTTCTCTAATATCATTGGTTGCATAGTCAATGTAACGAACATAACATAATAATATGGCATTATTTGAGACGTCAATTGACTCACCCATTTGGACAGAAAACCATTTCGATTTACGTATATCTTGGAGTAGTTGACTTTCTATGTCGCATAATAACTCACATATTCTTCGTCCAATAGTATCATTGGACAGAGGCAAAGCTTTCATTTTATCTGCAGCAGATTGGCCCAACACTTCAGAACACACGTCTATCAAACACGGTTTAACAAGATCTTGAGCAATTGAGTATGGTTTTTTAGATTTGGCAATACGCAGAGCAACTAGATACGATGCTTTTAAAAGCGATTTATCAACCGAGACACATTTTTTAAAAGCATCCTTTTGAATTTTTATCTCCAAACTTTTTCTCCTGAAAAAGTCCAGGGGTTTGCTTTCCAGATGTGGGTGCTTCGTTTATAAATGCAGCATAAGCTTGGAAGGTTTCATGCTTTCATTGGAGAGAACATCTCTACAAACAACACATTCAGGTTTTGGACAATTTTCTTCTGATTGAGACCAGAGGAAAAAACCATATTTCAAATAATCTGCGATGTAGTGCCTTACAAAGCTTTTTCTTTTTTTGGAAGATTGGGGACTATATTCACTTTCATCTGTATTCGAAGGGGCGGACGACGTACTTGGTTTTTGAAAATCTTTTCTTTGCACGAAATTTAGTAATGTGCGTTTCGTTTCTTTCTTACTAATTCTGGTTATTGATTTTATATACCTAAAGTTACAGAAATAGTAGTTATAGCATAATATTAAATTCAGAAGTTATTAAAAACTTACGCTGATAAATAGTTTTCAAGAATTGCCCAAGTGTGCATAATAATCAAAATCAAAAACAAAACTTAATCAAGACGCCAGACGCCTTGAACACTGCGATAGTCAGCGTTCAAGTAATCAGGGATTCGCAAGGCACCAAGGCACACAGGCGCACCCTAACTGGTGTTTTAAGCAGTGTTGCCAGAACAATTTGATTAAAAGGAATAAGTCGACAGTTCAAAATGTAATAGATTTAATAGAATAGTAAAAGAGAGTGCCGAGGTACCGTCAGTATTTTTTTAAATTTAGGTAAAGGGTAATTTTGTAAATTTCATAAAAACTCGAAATAGTAAAAGATTTGGTGAGTAACGTGACAACGTAAAAGGACTGCTGAATAATAGATCTATTATAATAGATCTATTATAATTTATATTTATTTTTATATAAATTATAATAGATCTATATAATTAAATTATATCTATTATAATTATAATAGACTGACAACACTGGTGGTACGGTAATTTATGAAACGCGATTAAGTACATAGTTGCCAGTTTGTTATATTTTTCATCAAAGATTACATTATTTTTTTAAACAACTAAACTATTATTATTGTAATGTAGGTACTGTATCGGTGGTCGGCCTATAAAAACTGCATATTTCGCGGACCGGTAAATATTTCTTGCGGTTGAGAAACACTGCTCTAATGAATAGTCTAACCATATTGACAGATTAGCATGATGGTAAAATGAAAAAATAGAATAAATCTTAAATGGTAATAAGTGTGGTCACACCGCCACACAATGCAAAAACAAAGTATACTGCGGAAAGTGCGGTCGTGGCCACAGGACACAAGAGTGTACCTTAAGACACACAGACACACACACATGCATCAATTGTGAGATGTCTAACCACAAACATGGCAATAACTATCATACAGACCACCCAGCTTACACAACAGAGTGTCCATACTACAGATTCAACGTATGCCAGAATACGAACAACACAACACAAAGACACTAACGACACCTCTTTTTTCCAGCCCTGAAAAAGGTTTGTTATCTAGCGGTAATTTTTCTTTTCATTGCAGCTACTAACTAACTTCCTTTTCAGAGCGTGGACATTCTAACAACACTGTACACAAACAATGCAGATACTACAAATAAACTTACACAACTGCAGAGCGGCGACAACGCTAGCGGCTAACTTCATTAGCGACAATAACATAGAAGTAGCACTAATACAAGACCCATATGTTAACAATGGAAAACTGTATGGCTTCCCAAATTGCTGGACATACAGCCACTCCGAAAACAAAGAAGCGTGGCTAGTTTTTACACAACCAGTTGTAATCAACCTACTACCACCAACAGAAACGGCAGTTTTTGCGAATCTGACAACACAACAAGGTGACATCATTATAGGTACACAGTACGCGAGACCATATGGAGATTTAGCAACTGCACTCCAAGAATGGACACACTTCATTGATCACACCAAACCCTTTATTCTTGGCGCCGATCTGAATGCCAGATCGCAGCTTTGGGGTTACACA
Source organism: Latrodectus geometricus (assembly GCA_026290005.1). Classification (NCBI taxonomy): domain Eukaryota; kingdom Metazoa; phylum Arthropoda; class Arachnida; order Araneae; family Theridiidae; genus Latrodectus; species Latrodectus geometricus. Next base: position 7,765 of record JAPDSC010122374.1, on the reverse strand, counting down.
TTTGAGGATGACAGAGGGACGACCCTTATTGATCACCTAATAGAAAATGACCTGCATAGAGCGAACGAAATAAACAATCTGCCGACGTTCTGCACAACTAGAGCACAGGGTAATCCGGACTTCACAATAGCTAATAACAGCGCACTATCAATAATAACAAACTGGAAAGTACTAGACACACATACGGCGAGCGATCATAATTATATTAGTTTTCAACTTAATTATGAAAGCGACAAGATTATCAGCACTAGACTTAAAACAAAATTTGGTAATCATAACAAATTTAAAAAATTAGTAAAGAAAAACACAAGAAGTTTAATGCAGCAACTAGATAACATTACCAGCGCTGAACAATTAGACAGTTTAACTCAAGATTTAATAATAATAGTGCAATCAGCGGCTAGAACAACATACAAAATTAAAAAAGCTTATCAAACACCGTCCTTCAGATGGTGGAACAAAGAATTAGCGACTCATAGAAATAAGGTAAGGGCACTTAATCGAAGATTTCAAAATTGCGAAGAGGATGAAAAACAACACAGGAGAACTCTGTTCTGTAAGGAACGCTCCAAATACAACAAGGAAATAATCAATGCAAAAGCTAAAGCCTGGAAGACTTTCTGCACGACGCAGACCGAAAAATTCGGCACGGCGTTCAAAATCGCCCATGATAAAGTTTTTAAACAAACAGATATGCGCATCAGCTGGGAAAATAATCAAGTCCCAAACAAACAAGCTGCCCTGGAAAGAATAACCAAACACCATTTTCCAGACACGCCAGTCCCCTTTCAACCCACAAGCATGACCAACGTTACTACCGAGACCATAACACCAACAAAGAAGGAGGTCAGAAATGCTATATATTCATTTAATGTTAACAAGGCTCCGGGGCCAGATGATCTGGATTACAACATCTGGAGATTGATTTTTGACGCAACACCACAACTATTAACAATATGGACACAACAATGCTTTAAACTACAACATTTTCCAACGCCACTTAGGACGGCGAAAGTAATTTACTTCGCTAAACCAGGCAAGGATCCAACACTACCGGAGTCCTACAGACCAATCTGCCTCCTTCCAACACTAGGCAAGATACTCGAGAAAATCATTTGTCAAAGGCTGACTTACTTTCTCGAAACACAAAATAAATTAAATGGTTGTCAATTTGGATTTAGACAGGGCAGATCATGTGAACATGCACTAAAAGAAGTGACAAAAAACATACGACACAACTGGGACAATAAATTATACACTCTCTTAATCTCAGTTGATATTAAAGGCGCCTTTGACTCGGTACAATGGCAAGATATAAACACAAAAATGATTGAACTTGACTGCCCATCCACGATTACAAATCTAATAAGCACCTACCTCAGCAACAGAACAATACAATATGACTGGGGTACTGGCACAGCAACACAAAACATTTATAAAGGCTGTCCACAGGGCTCATGCTTAGGACCAATCCTTTGGACCCTCATAGCAAATGATTTCCTCAACCAATACGCACACACGGAAGTTAAAATCACAGCATTTGCTGATGACTTCCTAATTAGCACAAGAGGGAAAACTAGGAAGATAATAGAAACAACAGGACAGGCAGCGACAACGGCATTTGAAAATTGGTGCACTAATCACCACCTTCAAATCTCTGTAGGAAAATGCAATATCATAACGTTTGCCAAACCGTATAAACTCAAAAGAGAACCAATCATTAGGATTGGCGGGAAATCACTGAAAGCAGTAACAACATTAAAATACCTAGGTGTGACGTTAGACCAGAACCTGAACCTGCTCGCACACATAAATACACTAAGACAAAAAGCCATTGTGGCACACGGACATTTAATTAAAGTAGCACCGCGTGCCTGGGGTATTAAATCATCACTACTAAAAACCTGGTATCACACAGTAGCAGAAAGAATATTCACCTACGCATCGTCAGTTTGGGGTAATAACCTAGGCAAACAAGCCATTCAGAAACTACACACAACACAAAGGCCATTTCTCCTTAGGATAACTAGGGCCTACAGAACAATATCAACAGCAGCGCTTAATGTCCTAGCGGGTGTGATACCATTACATCTCCAGGTACTCAGGGAAGCGACAGTGGCAAACGTACTAAGATTCCAAAATAGTGGCAACTTAGGCCAACTCTCATTAGATGCGAGACACTATCAAACCAAGGCAGCATACAACACAATCCACCCAGCTGATAAAATAATGACTAGATACATTAACTTTCCACCACACAAACAAACGCTACCGCCACAGCTAAAAATATATACAGATGGTTCTAAAATAAACGATGGTGTTGGAGCGGCATACATAGTCTATAATAACGAACAAATCATCAAAACCACTCAACTGCCCATGAGCCCAAATAACTCGGTATTCCAGGCCGAAATATATGCGTTAAGACAGGCAATACAATGGCTAAATGAAGTGAACCCAGGAAAGGTACACATATACACAGACAGTTTGTCCAGTCTCTATGCACTGGCAAAACACAAACAGCGTAATGAATATGTAATAAAAACACAAGAATTCCTCCTCCAATTAGGCAGGAAAAGCGAAGTTCAATTACACTGGGTTCCAGCGCATATAGGTATAATTGGTAATGAGGAGGCTGATTTAGCAGCCAAAAGGGCCACATTAATGCCATCTGACGATACACTAAAATTACCACAGTCGCACTTAAAGAAATTGGTCCTAACGGAAATACTCAAACAGTGGCAACATGAGTGGAATTCAGCAGACACAGGTAGATACACTTACACCTTCTTCCCAAAAGTGAACACAAAGCGACTGGTAGGCCAGCAGCAATTGGCCCAATTTTTCACAGGACATGGCCAATACCCCACCTTTGTTCACAGGCTGGGGAAAGCCACAACAGCAGATTGCATATGTGGGGAAGAAGGAAATCCGCAACATTATGCATTTCACTGCCCACTAACATCGTCGTACCATCTTAACAAGCCGACAGAAGAAAATCTCCCCGCATGGAGTGATCTTCTTATTACTAATAAAGCTGCCCAAAACAGATTAATTGCATTAATAAAGAAACTGGAAATTATTAAACCGGTGGCGGTAGATGTAGATAACAACTAACCCTGTGCTCAACAAACACTAACAAGCACAAACAACAAGGCACACCTCACCTTATTGAGGAGTTACAAGATAGCACAAACAAATTTAGACACTGGCAGACCTCACCATCTTGAGGAATAGGCATGCCTCACCTACTTGAGGAGCAACCACCTTGCAGTGGAAAATGAGACTAATCCCGACTATGACCTAAGAGGAGCCCGACTGCTACAAATCAACAACACACAGATACAAGACTGCAGCAGAAGGGACTCCACCAACAAGGACAAGGAGCCTGGTAGAAGACGTGAACCTAGTATAGGTTCATCACGAACATTGTGTTGTGCCCTACTTGGGAAGTGTTTTTTCCAGAGACTCTATGATACAGTTCATCCGGCCACTTTGTGGTTTCTCAGACGGATAACTCGTACAAAATCTTAATTTTAGTGACCCACAATATAGTTATGCCTGCCACACCTGAGGTTTCTCAGACGGCTAACTATCATTTCCACCATTTAGTGTTGAATTCGCTGGAATGGTGCTCGAGTCACCCTCCACAAGAACTTTTGTGTGTGCGTGTCGAAGGTATCCCTACCAGCTGAACCATAGAGTCAGCGAAAGTGATTCCAGGCGTGTGTTTACGAACTTTGTACTCAACGACTTGGAAACGTCACACCGCGGACTCCATGACAAAGATTTATGAAAGACAACCTTCATAGGGCGGACTGCGGCTCTCCCTGTAACAGCAGTAGAGTTGCTAGACAGCTCGGGGTGGGTGCTAGAGGTTTTCTGGGTTTCCCTCTAGCTACACGTAAATGCGGCCTACTTTCCCACAAAGTCCCCCTAGAGGGCACCACTTCCCAGCCCGCACATGTAAAGGTGACGCTCACTGCGTGGGCCTCACTTCGCGCTCGGGCTTTGTCTTGTTATTTCATTTAGATCTAATAAACGGGAAGTGTTGCATACACGTTGGGTTGATGGGCGGTTCGTCTGGTTTGTTCTGGTATTGAACCGACTGTCTTGGAGAGACTGGCCATACCACCGGCAGAGCAGAGCAACGGCACGTCAGGTAAGGCACTCGGCTGCTGGAACGGTTGTGTGTTTTCCTTGCCCGATGGATGACTCGGTGCCTTCCCGTGTTGGGTTTTCACGCAGCGAACGCTAAAGGCCTTACACTCGCTAAGCGAGTAGGCCGTTCGCCTGCGGCGTCCAAATGGTAATAAGTGTTGTGTTATTGTAATGGGTAACATTTACTACAACTACTTTATGACTTTTGTGAAGTATCAGAGTTTAGGATTAAGCTCTCAATTTTATTAATCATGGCTTTTTGACGTCTCTTTGGCTAAAAAATTGAAATGTCATTTCTTTGTACATATTAGAAAAAAAATTAAATTACTTGAATGAAACATACAAAACAAATATATGACACTCAGATTTAATTCAATACAAGAAAAATAATAATGAAATACAAATAGAAAGTCTCAATTTTGAAAGAGCACAAAAATATTATGCTCCTTCAAAATTAAGGCTTTATATTTGCATTTTCATTCAATTAGATTTTCTTTTCAATGATTTATATGCTGTTGAAACAATATTCATTTGCCTTTGTACTTAATAAATGTATACTTATTACCTTAAACCTTAGATAATGATAAATACTAAACTAAAATACTTTCTTATGAATATCCTAAGTTGAAAAAGCTGTTCACTATCTCACCAGTTTCATATATACAGATAAGTGTATATTCTAGTAAGTATGAATCGGTTATTTTTTGTGAAATTTATTTTATATAATTTTGATTCAATTATGAAATTAATTTGAAAGCAAAGATATATTTTTAGAAAAAGTTGAATTACTCGTTTTTCTCGTACTTATAAACTAGTTAAGTATACTTTCTGTTTTAAAATTAAGTTGAAATGTAATTTTGACTGTACGTCAGTTTATTGTTTCTTGAATATTTAGAATAGATTTATTTAATTGTGTTATCTAAGATTTACAAGTGTTAAAGCCTACCAGTTTTGTAGATTGATCTATAATAAAAGAAGTGTAGAATTCGAGAAGAATTATGATTTGGAACAATAACGATATTTACTGTTTAATTAATATTGTTCACAACTTTTTTTGCATTCTAAACGTTTTGCATTCTAAACGTTTCATTAAACGTCATTATTGACGTTTAACACACATTAACCAAAAACAATTAGGACGAAGTACTGAATGCTTTAAATTTCCATTTATAGAGCGCAGTTATGAAATATTTAAATCTCAATTTCTTATATTAAAATTCCAATGCATTTCCGGTCGGTGGTATATTGGGAAAATCAAAATCACGTTTGCTACAGTGAGCAATAATGATGCTTTTTCAAAAATTATAAAGTAGACAGCAAATATAGTTTTATTCAAAGAAAAGGCGTAAGATTTCAGAAAGTATTGGGAATTGAAGCCGTTCATAATTTTGTTGGATAATTTAGAAGAAGAAGATATCTCCATGCCTCTATTTTTAGATCGAGTAAAATATCGCATGCATCATTTTAGATTTTGCTTTGTCATTTAACTATGGTTTAAAATCATGAGGCATTTTGCATTTGAAGGGACAACTCCCATTGCGTAATTAAAAAAGTTTAAAATTGGACGATATTTACTGGCTAATGGTCACAATTCTGTAAATAATTAATTTATATTTTAAACATTTTGCATTAATTTTTTTGTATTTTTATTTTATTGTTGTATTTTCACATATATTCCAAATATTTTAAATAAATATTTTATATTTCTTATTTAAAATTAAGAAGGAATTTAGTTTAAAGTATTGATAAGTTTTTAAAAAACGCGCAATCCCAATAGATTCATTGAAAATAACTTCTGAGCATTTAATATGTTTTGTGTAATGATTACAAAAACGTGACAAAATTTTCGGGAATTTGTTTTATGTTTTGATGATGTAATTTTGAAACTTATTTTGGTCAAGTACATGTGAATATGTAGAGATGCAACATTCGTATTTGAATATAATGTTAAATCTATTGATTAATAAAGAGATATAAACATGTAAGGCTTACAAAAATTTTATTTAAAAGCACGATTTTGTATAATTTTCTTTGCAAGCATAATTAAAATAACTCTCCTCTACAATATGACGAATGTAACAAAAAGAGATCATTTCGAGTGCCTGAATTTATACCTTGAATATTCGTTTTAGACTAAAAACTTAGACTTTTGTCATTTGTGGTCACAAGGTATAGAATTATTTGTGATTTATTATGTAATTTTTAATTTCCACAGTAAAATTAATCAGTTAATATGGTGTCTGTAATTTTCTGTCCAGTTCCAATCTTTATATTGAATTGTTTGATTGCCTAAATTAGAAGAAAGCATGCTTTTACTAAAGTAAACATTTATAAGTTGATTATTATCATAAGCCATTTTAATTTGCAGGGAATATTCTACAACTGGTTAAGTGTAAACCAAATTAAAAAAAAATGAATAATTTAAACACACATCTATCTTTTAGTAAGATAATATTCTAAATTCTATTATTTTAAATATTAGGTTGGGGAGAAAGTAATCCATTATTTTTTCGGTAGACGTCTGTAGTGATCGAAATCTCGTGAGGTATATATCAAACAATTTCAGGTTTATGCTCGTTGGAAAGCTGACATATGACACTAAAATATCCTCTTGCAGTTTTTTGTTTGATTTATTCAGTTACGAGTACTAGGTTTCAAAAATGGAAGGCAACAAACAGAAAATTCGATACATTTTCGTTTTCTTCTTATAACGGCGAAAAAGATAGCCGGGTGGCTAAAATTGTGAAAGGTGTTTATCGTCCTGTATAAGACTGTAACAACCAGTTACGTACAATTTTGGTTTCGTCGATTCCGTTCGGTTATTTTTGATGTTAGAGATGCACCTCGCATGTGGATACAGCATCGTCGAAAATGTCTATAAAATATCAAAAATGATCGAAGTTAACCGCATGTCAGCAGTCGTAACACGCAAGACCTAAAAATCTACATGAAAACTGTCTTAAACCTTTTTACAAAGCGAATACAAAAGAAGTTAAAGTTCACGTGAAAATAATGGATTTCTTTTTCCCCAAACTAATATTTGTGTGTATAAAAAAATCAATCTTGTATTCTATTGTTGTCAATTCTTGGTTACTACTTCCATTTTAATTAGAAATCATTGTAAAAATTTTGAATTTATTTTAATACAGTCAAATCTATCTTCGCTTTCAGAAATTTCTCAAAACATGGATTGAAAAATTAAGCAAACAAACCAAGTTTGTCTAGAATAAGTTTTCAAACTTAATAGGTCTGTTATCAACAGTAGAGGCTATTTTTTACACGGGACTTGAAGTTTAACTCTTATTGTAAAGACATAAGGACATCCAAAACTGATGAATAATGTAATGGATCTGATGATGAATAATGTAATCTAATGGATCTGGTGTGGCTCCGCTACCCCAGATGGGATTGGAAACAATAACAACATTTATTGAGAGACCATGCTGCCTAATATCCAGCAAATAATTATTAATTATATTTGTATGCTAAATATCTCATGTATTAATTATTCGTAAGTAGTAAATATTTACTTCGTTCTTTTTTAGGTCACTTTTCTGTTTTTGCGGATTTTCATATAGAAATAATTTGTAAATTTTGCTATATC
>JAPDSC010122349.1:7412-41012 GCA_026290005.1 Latrodectus geometricus | reverse complement strand
TTTATCTTTAAATATATTATTTATTATTATTAAAGAGAAATAAAATAACTCATATGGCTTTTTCCTAGCAATAATTTTAAAAATTTCGGAAATTGTTATAATTTTTTTTTTGTTTCAAACAATTGTAAATTAGATAATTCAGATATTCCTTTAAGATTTTCTTCAATTAAAATTAATGTTTTTACAGATACATTTGTCTTTCCAAATGACGAGTCATATATGACGAGTTTTAATGTAATTTAATAGCATGAATAAATTATGTGTATTAAAATTAGGTTGAATTTATGAAACTAAAATTAAGAAGTTTATTTTGTCTTGTGCTTTTTTTATCTTTATTAGTGGAATAAAAGTAGTATAATTTAACTGATAGAAAATAATAAGCATTTAAAAATATAAAATTGGGTAAAAATTCAGAAAATAAGGAATTTAAAATAAAGCACAAAAATAGTCATATTATATTATCATATTTTATCAGAAAAAAGAGATTACTATTTTCTATATTTTTGTTTCAGTTTCATATTTACAAAATTTTGCATTTGAAAAGCTAAACATAGATGTAATTTAAGTCAAATACATTCCTTTTATGTTAAACTCCCAAAGTATGACACAACTGAAGAAATTAGACATAGGTTTATCATGTACTCATACTTTTAACAGGTTATGTGAGGATGTTTTGTAAAAAAGTTAACCTAGTATATTATTATTCATAAAAATTAAACAAAAAATTAATTGTTAAGTGTTTGGGAAGTTTTACATCAGGATATATAATCAATTAGTAGTGTGCAATTAAGCATAACATTCAAACCTTTTGAACAAAAAGACAATAAAATATGATAATTTTCAATATTTTTAATTGCCAAAATAAAAATCGAAAACAAATATGCTGAAAAACGTAATCACTTTCTGGCAACACAATATCAATTAAAAACCCTGCAAATAACGTGAAAATTGAGCCCGCTAAGAAATTAAACCTAAAGGGAAAAACAGGGTTTTAATGTTTGTAATATTCAGTTTTAATTTAAAAATAATTCTTATAAATTGCTGCTAAAGAAATTTTATCAAGGAGAAATACAAAAAAATTTCGCCTTAAGAGTTTTTTAAGAAAAGTCATTAGAGAGATTTATTTTGAAGAAGCCATTATTTCATTTATATTGTAACTTTCCAAGAACATAACATGTACAACGAACATCAAACATTTGAAGTATAATTGTACTTGGAACTATTACTAACTTCCTAAATGAACATGTATGTATGCATATTTGGAAACAAGTTATTGGAAATTGGAAGTTAATCATTGAGTAGAAAATAACGGACAAAACTAATTTACTAGGAAATTTATTTAGCAAACTTTGATTTCATTTAATATTTAGAAGTATTAAGAAATTATTTAAAAAGAAAAGGAGTTGAAGATTTTAATTCGCTTATTTACATCTAGTAAAACTAATTAATTTAAAGACAATATATTAGCCTCATGTGGAGTTCTAAAAGAGAAAGCAAATTTAAAACTACTCGTTAAAGTTTTCTTCTTAAGCCATTTCTTAATAGTTTAAAAATACTTTTAAAATTGATTTCCATTTACAAATAGCAATTTTTATACAATATTTAACTTATTTTTGTTCCTTTAATTTAATTTATTAAATTTTAAAGGAAAAAAGATGAAAATATCATTCTTTTTGTTTTTTAATTTTTTTTTACTTTCATATAACGTATGCATAAAACACACTTTTTTCATTATTTTATTTTCCATAATAATAACATTAATTAATATCATAGTATTGTTGTAAGTTCTTCCTCAATTAAATCTTTTAACGCATCCTTAGTCATAAAACTGATTATGTTAAAATATTTTAAAATTGATAAGTAAATACATGTATGAGGAAAAGGATGCTGCTCTATAAGATACTTATTCCACCCGGTGCTGATATATTCATTGGAAACATGGATCATGACTTGGATAAAAGAAAAATTTATTAGAGTTACCTTTGAGCGCAAGATCCTGGAGAGTATTTTTGGTGGAATTCATTAAAATGGTATTTGGCGTAAAAGTTCCAATGTCGAACTATATCTAATATTCAAAGAGCTAGATATCATTCGCTATACTGAAGTAAGTCGACTCAAATGGGTTGGACATGTCATCCGCATGAGCACGCTAATGGAAATCTTCTATATACTATATAATCTTCTATCTTGTAGTAATAATCTAGACTATTTACTACAAGAATAAGAAAACTTAAACTTTGATGGCTAGATGCTTTAGAATGGTATTGGTTAAAAGAACAAAAAGAATTGGAAGAGTTAAGATGATGGTAGAGATTGTTGGAAGCATCTGGTTCAGAAGGCCATGGACTGTAGCACAATAGATGATGATAGAAATACATGATAATTTATCTAATATAATGAGAAATCTTTTTATTTTTGATGTAGCATTATTTATTGATTGTAAGCAATAAGCATATTTCGAAATATTTTTCGTTCCTTAAGGAAAAATGTCTTACAAAATTGATATAAAACTATTATAAAAATTATCATTTTCATCCCACTTACGGGCGTATTCACCAACCAGAGTTAAACGAGGTTTCAGGGTAAAGGGCAAGGTAAGTCATGAAACGTTATTCACCACGACAAACACTGTGATCAACTCACCTATATGGATCCCTAGAATAACCCTACGATTTCGTAGTGTTAGCGCCGAGTCAGCAAACAATGGTGGAATTAAGCGATATGTTTGTTGACTTTGATGTGCAAGATTGCTAGCCAATCAGAAGCCGCCTTACATGTCGTGTTCGGTTTACTCCAAAGTTGTTTTACACGGGAATTTCCCCGCTTCGTGAATAAGAATCGGCGAGTCATGCTAGAGTTGAGTTATATCCGTGATAGACTGCACTCAAGTTAACCCGTGTTTGGTGAATACGGCCGTTAATGAAATATAAGACTACATTTTTATAAGCAGAAAATACTTTTAAACTTGTAATCATAAAATATTTATATTGTGTAATAGTATGAATTTTTTATTATTTGTACAATGATTTTATAAATTCCAAGGGATTTACAGTCTGTTATTTTTCAATTCTCTTAAGTCAAAATCTTAATTTTGTGTTGAAATACATAGCTGTATATATATTCTGAAAATATTATTAATTTTGTATTTTTTACAATTTTAATAAATTTTCTCAAAAGCTTTTACATTGATGTTTTGGTCAGTAAAATTTCAAACTTCTAATTTTTTTTTTATGAAAAGCTTGGAATAAGTAAGTATTTATTCATGTTTACTTGTTTAATTAACAGTTTTGTATTCATTTTAATTTAATACTTTTGTATTGATGTTAATTTTATAAATACATACTGTTGCTTTTTGTTATAATGCTATAATAAATTTTCATGAAATTTACATCTTAAATTTATATAATCATTTATATGACACTAAGCACTTTTAGTAAAAATATGTCATCAATATACAGTAAAAAACTTTTTAAATTTATTTATTTCGCCATATAATAAGTCTTAAGTAATGAAAGAGTTTAAATAATTGAGTAGTAAAAACTATTAATAATAAATCCAATACAAAAATTAAAACGCACTATTATATTTTAAAAGATATTTATAAATTCACAAACACACACTACGGAGAAAATATCTATCGATACAAAGTCTAATAATTTCAGAGAATTATGGCATTTCATAGATTATTAAAAAAGCATTTAGTGATCTAAGTGAAAATTTAACTATTAATGAAACCAACAATACTTTTTCATAAAAAAATAAAAAGCAACGAGCAATATCCAGTAAAGGATTTATATTTAAAAAAAGTATTCACACAAAGTTTTATCATATTTAAAATATAGGTGACAAACAAACATTTTTTATTTGTTAAATTATTTGATACAAATTAATGTACAAAAATACAATGTGTTTAAATTTCATCCTACCTCGGTATTTTCAATTTTTCTAGCAGGCCATAATTAGATAAGACTTTGTTAAACATTAACATAGTCCAATCGGGCTATTATCTTTTCTACCACGATCGAATACATACCATCAAAAGTAGAAAGAAATAATATTAATTTTAAATACAGCTGATCTTGAATAAACATGATTAGTTTGCTTTCAACGTCACTTAATATATTTTTATAAATTTTCTAATTTCTTAAAAATTTATATGACACTAAACATTTGTTTAAATTGTGACAATACAAACTTATATTAATATTTGAAAAGTATTATTCAAATTAATAGTGAATATATGACAAATTTTATGTCACTCCCGACAACCCATAATTAAATTTTTTGATTAAAATTTTTTTACTTACACAAAATTTTAAGTTAATAAACATTTATTTATATTTCCCTGAGTATGTTAAATCGATTAAATTACTATTCAAAATCAAATGATTTTCACCATACAATTTAGTATTTTACATAATTTCATCTTGATTCTAATTTCTGGTGAGAAGTAAAAATATCAACTTTTTGAACATTGGCTCTTTTAAAATTTAATCTTGTTTCTGATTCATATAATTTTCATTTTACTTTATTTATAATTTTAAAAAATTCAAAAGATTTGCCTTTATTGTGATGATGAAAATTTATTGCATCCTGAATTATTTCATGAATATGTTTCCCTATGAAATAAATAAATGGAATAAAAGCATTCATTTATCAAAATTTAATCAAAATAAAACTCATAGAAAGATATAATTTTTAGTTTAGTGCCAATTTAGTGCTTTCTTTTTAATTTTTAAAGATATTTAACTGATTCTCTTCATATAACTAAATTATCTGGTATGAAGTATGCACAAATTAGTTTCAAGAACAACCTTTATATTTGCATCTCAATAGCACTAAAATAATTAATCAAATTAAGTTTGATTAATTAAAATATGTTTTTGAAACAATAAGAAATAAATTATTGCATGAACTAAATAAAATCCTACCATGATATTAAAGTTTTGAAAAAGGAATGACAATTTTATTGCGATAAAGATTTTTTTTTTTTTATAAAAGACAATTTTTTCAGAAATTTCATTTAAGAATATGATAATAATGTTGTATTTATGAAAAGAAAATCATACTCATTTTATATCTAAACACAACAAATTATTTTATCTAACTAACCTGACATCTTTTTCTTGACGAAAGTTTCGGAAAAACTTCGAAAATGGATGCTGGGGGAAAAACTGGAAACCGGAAAAGTCGGAACTTCTCTCTCTTTATGGGAGGCTTGTCGGTCGAATATTTGTGAACTCTGTTAGAAGATTTCTTGCCATATATAGGGGGTCCTATTTATCGCCCCCATTGCGCATTCTCTAGATATTCCATTCGTTTCTCTCGCAAGAGAGGCAGTTCGTGCATTTGAAGCCACGCCTCTCGGACCGAGAAAAGCGCGCAAAAGTTTCGTTTTTATTTGCTTCTTTTTCTTTATCCTAATATCGAAACGTGGGTGTTGAGATAGCTCACTTCTATATCAAAGAACTCTACGATCGTCAATGGAATAGAAAGAACAATAAATTAAAAAAAAATTGATTGTAAATATTTAGTTGGTGATAAGAAAATAAAATGGTAAATTTTATTAATTTATTAAATAAGTAATTATTTTTCAGAATAATATACTACTTTTTTTACTTATTTCGATTTGAAGCCACATATATTTTAAATGTTATGTATAGCAGACTTTAAACTAACTTTAGTTAACTATTAATACTATGATAAAGATAAATATTCCAGGATTGTGTGATTATAATAGAATTAAATAACTTAATTAAGAAGTAAATGTTTTGGTGTTTAAAACTAAAATGAACTACCATAACTTCTGGTAGAAAGGTAATCAATTATACCTGTTAAGTTATTTCTGTACCAGTGTAATTTTCCTATAAATGCCGCGCTTACGTGCTCTATAAAGATGTTGGTGACTGCAAAATGGGTACGGATTTCAGAATTAAATTTTGCTGAACTCATAGCCCCAGATATAGAGATTTTCATACAAAAAACAATGTGATGGCTAGCCTTGCTTAAATTATATAAATTTTTATTTATTTAAGAACTTGCTGCATCTTTTTAATTTGGATGATAACGAAAGAAATTGAGAGAATTTCATGATATACTGTTTTCTGTAACTATTTTTGCTAGCAGAAGAAAGAGTTTTAATTTTTTTTCATTCAAATTTAATAATTCACAGCAATGATAATCTTTATAACACTATATGACTATCATACATGCTAGGTTCTTTTGTAACTAAATAAAGATAATTTCGCGAACACAAATATATTGTCAACATTTCACATGATATATTTTTAATTTATGATTTCATTTTGTGTATTTTTCCTATACGATATTTTATATATAAGGCATAAATAAAGAATTTGTGAGTGTGGTATGTATAATATTATTCGTAATTTTGAACTTAGTGTGACACTGATGCAGCTTTCCTTGGTAACTTAAAATTTTTCTGAGCCATTTTGCTCAATTGTGACACTTAGCCTTCTATGTTCTTTATGATATGTTCTTTCTTCCAGAAATTACAATAATGTTTTTAAGCTAATAAATAAAAATGAAAATTATATTTTATTACTTTGTATACCATGAATAATAGAAAAGATTACAAAGAATTTATTTTTTTATTGGATAATTTATTATTTAAGTAAGTTCTTTGTTATATAGAAAAGATCTGATTATTTTAAATTTAACAATTCCATTTATTTATAATTTAAAGAAATAAATTTCAAAAGGTTAATTAATGGGATTTATTTAACATTATTATTGAAGAATATTTCTTATAATTTAATTTCTGTAAAATGGTAGAAAAGTTTGCAAAAACCGAAACTTAATTCAATTTAAAGATCAAAATAAATATTGATCTCATAGATTAAATCTTGTTTAACAAAATATTCTTTAATAGCTTTAAATGTATAGAAATTTTATGAATTCAGTAATAAATAAATTAATCAGTTCTGAAAAAAGTCAAAGATTCAACAGATAAATGATATGTTTAAAATAAATATTAATAAGTTTAAAATAATAAAGTTTAAAATAAAATATATCCTACCTAATGCTAATTAAATAAAAAGTTTTTTCAATAAATAATAGGAGTAATTTTTTGCTTTTTCTGAAAATAATGATAAGTATCATGTTTTTCAATGTCATACATTGAAAAATATGATACTTATCACAATGCCACAACCCATATGTCTTAGAAGGAATCAGTAAAGGTAAATGTGACTCACTATTACATGTTCATAATTATGTATTAAACAAGTTTTGTGTGTGTATGTTTTGTTTTGAGATATAGAATTTCTATATTACTAATACATATATACAATATCAATCAAAAATGTTTCCCCCTAATACAGACAAAATAATCTGCAGTTGTTCTGCAACACATCACATCGACAATCACATAAGATGTGGGTTACAACGTAAGAAGCATTCGCGTGCGTGCATGTGGATGCCATTCAAAAGATTCTGATTTCGAATAATCATCTTTTCGTAAGTAGGTGTGAATATGTAATTTCCAGCAGACTATATGACTTGTTCATAGCGTACGACTTGTTCACCAAAGTATTCTGGAGATGTCACTGGAGATCTCAATCTTCAGTGACATACTTAAGTAGATAGCAATAAGTCAGAGAGAATGTGGCCAGGCAAGACAAACCTACAAATATAAATATTCAACGTCAACGAATACCATCCACATAAAAGACTATTTACCACGGTTATGATGCTATTCCCAATCCTTTGACCACTAAGTCCAATATATTTACTTAAATAACGTGGGGCAAAGAACGGTGATACTATATCATAGAACATGGGAACTGTTACTTTGGTGCAATAAATCAAAGTTTACCCTCTTTTTCTCAGTTAGCATGGTCTCGAATTGAAATTTATCTGGGGAATGCCTTGTATCAAGCAGCAAGGAAATTTGGTGGAAGTGGTGTTTAGTTTTGGGATGTTCTTCAGATTTTTGACAGGGACCATTGATATGAATAATGGGTACATCTCAATGCAATTATCTTTTGTACAATTATCAATAACCATATGTTTCCTACCATTCCTTTATTAATAATATAAAAACTAAATATTTTTAATTAAATATTTCTTCCTTGACAATGCTACAAAGCATTTTAATATTAATCCCTGGAAAGGGAAACTTAAACATATTTTAAATCATACTGTATTTTTATTTAAAAAAAATAAAAAAATAAAAAAAAAACTTTTTTTTAGTATAAAAGCTGTATTACGGGGTTTTCCACAAATTTAAATTAAAATATTATTTTTTCGGTTCACTTTTCCTTTTTCAAAACTTTGTGCTCCCTCTGAAAACAAAACTAACATTTGCTACTTCATTTCATTAAGTCTTTTTTCTTTATAAGAAATGGCAACTGAAATATTAAAATTATGTGTGAAATTCCTCTTATTAGCTTTATGTTGCTATGCTATAAGTTTTTTTATACAAATATTTGCTCTTCATATATTCTAAGATGTTTTATTAAATGCAATTGTTACGTTTTTAAATTTTTTGATGAAATTCATCCAAAACAAAAGTTGAAAAAAATACTAACATTTAAACACTTAATACATTATTTGATGATATTTCTTAAAATGCATAGTTAGTATACATCCATTTCTTGAAATAAAGAACAATTTAATTCATATTTTTAGGATTTCTGTTTTTCATTTTAATATCCAGGAATTGGATAGTAAGGGATTAAAACATAATGAGTAAATTAAAACAAGGGAATACAATTCTGGTAAATAAATTTACTGAATTCAAAAAATAAAAAAAAGTTTTCATCATCTATATTTTCATTTTTTTTTTTTGTTGAAAATAAATTAATTATAATATTTGCAACTATATAAAAGTAAAAAATATTGCTTTTTTAAGAACAAGAACAAAATAAAGTAACATGAACTTTCTTTTCAAATACTTTTAGGAAGAAGAAATAAAAAATAATCCTAAAAGTAAAATCAGATTCAAGAATTTAAGCTGCAAAGATTAGCATTTATTTCACAAATTTATTTTAAATGTTTGATATCAATACAGATTAATTAAATACCAAGGCTATATGTGAAAATATTTACTCTTTAAATTTCACTTAGAAAATTTAATCATTCATTAAGACTTTTTATAAACAAAAAATAAAACAGAAACAAGAAATTTTCTATACTGTATTGAACTTCTTGATTAGAGTGTTTAATTAAAATTTCTTTATTTAATCATGTGAAATTATATGACAAAGGTTCATACTATTTGGAAAGAGTACTTCTATTAAACAAAAAACGGAAAAACGAACAGATTATCATATTAAATTCAATCATTTTAATTAAAGCTTTGAAATGGGCAGATTAACATAAATTGAAATTGAGATTATTATAGAAGCTTAACATGTCGTGAAATTCATTTTATGGTTGTATAATTTTTAAACATTTCAATTTGTTGTAAAGTATACAATAAATATATTTTACTACCAAATAATAAAAGATAAAATATCCTTAGTGATAAAATATTGAAATATAAATTATGTATATATTTTCCATATATTTTCAAACTTAATCACTAAGTAAATGTTATTTATAAAAATGTTCAAATTCAGTTTTACAAATGAAAAAAATTAACATTTATTTTTCTTGAAGCAAAAACTCTAAAATAATTGATATTTGTGATGAACTCAAAAGCAATATTTTAAATAATATTTTTCAAAAATAATACTAACAACAAAATGCACTTGTTTTGTAAGTAAAACTTGTTTTACTAAAGAGTATATACTGTGAATGGGGAACAAATATTTTCATTTCTTTTCCCAATATAATGTTTACTTTATATTATTATTATATTATGTTTATACTTTATAATAATATAATGTTTACTTTATATTATTATATTGGGGAAAGAAATAAAAATATTGTTCCAAATTCACAGTATATACTCTTTAGCAAAACGAGTTTTACTTGCAAAACAAGTACATTTTGTTGTTAGTATTATTTTTTAAAAATATTGTTTAAAATGTTGCTTTTGAGTTCATCACAAATATCAATTATTTTAGAGTTTTTACTTCAAGAAAAATAAATCTTAATTTTTTTCATTTGTAAAACTGAATTTGAACAATTTTATAAATAACATTTACTTAGTGTTTAAGTTTGAAAATATATAGAAAATATATATAATATTACTTTATAATATTTATTATTCAATTTTTATCCAAAAGGTACATTTTAAATAGAAATGTCTTTTAATGAAACAGTATTTCAATAATATAGGTATATTTTTAATGAAAAAACATTAGATATTTATATTTTTCTACCAATATAAAGTATATGTATATATATTATTTATATATATAATATATATATATATATATATATATATAATATATATATATATATGTAAACAATTTATTAAGGTTTTTTTATCGATGAAAGATTTGTGTATTTGTTGGAAAAAATTCCTAATATATTAAAATAATACAAGTGGCCAGTTTAACTTTGCAAAATCGTTTTATTACAATATTTAACTTCACTCTTAGAATAAATAAGTTTGAAATAATTTTTTTTTATTCAGCAAAGATAAAAAATAGTCATGGATATCTAAGCTTGATGTATTCTAGAAATTTTCCTAAAATAATAAAAAATATTCCTAAAATTTTAATTAATTTGTAAAGAAACTACTTTATTTAGCTATATTTTCTAAGATTTGAGAATGTTTTCCTGGTTTTTGTTTCGTCAAATGATAGGGAAAAGTTTATATGGCTTGAATAAAGGAAATATAAAAAATAAAGGAGATACTGGGAAGATTAAACTTTTAATTATAAATAAGGAAAATTTACACCATAATAAGGAAAAATTAATAGTATAAATATTTACGGAAATGTATAAATATTCAAATCTTTTATAACTGTTATCTCAATGGTTTAAAGTTTATAAAAACTATTAAGAATGTTAAATATATTTAACTGACTACAAAAATAACTGTTCAGAAATTTAAAATCTTTATTAAAAAAACTAAATGTCGAAACAAATGCAAATCTAATGATAAGCGATAGTTGTATTTAATTGGAATCAAATGAGGTTAAGAAATTTTTTTCAATAAAAGAAAGTTATTTGAAATTTAATTTTGTAACCATTATTACCGAAGTATTTTACTTGCATGTAAAAATAAAAAATTCTTTTTATCTGTGAAGCAATGTATTTAGAGAACAGAAAAAGATTTCTTTGTCTCATTGTTTTTAATATATATATACCTTATTCTTCAAATTTTATCTTTAAATTTATTCTAATTTAAAGTATCGATATCTAAAAATTTGTTGTTAATTAGAATAAATGTTAAAAAGTTTAATTTATAAAAAATAATCATGTGTTATTTAAAAATGAAAATATTATAGGTATTTAATGTTCATAAATGGATTATCATGTGAAGTACATGAATTAATGGAAGACGTATTAAATTTATTTGTTCAATTAAATTTTTGAAGAAAAATCGGAAGTCATAGTTGTGGTGGTTAAACTCGGCATATATATGAGTAACACCGAGCTAACCCAGGCTCTTAGAAATAGTGGAGATTTAATGAGAACATATGAGAATGACACAATTTAAATAATAATAATGTAATTTTATTGTACTATAAACATTTAAATATTTACAATTTATATTTAAAGATTAATTGTCTTAACAACATATAAAAACATATTTATAAAACATTGTGCGGCCAGTGGGTCCTGAAGCAGAGATTAAAATGACTCACCCCCTTTGTCGTGAATTTCCCTTTGTTGTTCAAAACCGTTGCTTTCCTTTTGTTAGACTCTTCTTTTGGTCAGGCCTATGCTTCACTGCTCCGTACCTTTTCTTTTTATCTTTCGCGGACTTTATAGTTCCCAAGGTCTCATCGTAAGGTTAGACTTCTCTTCCTAATATCTCGTCGGAGGCTTTCAATTCCTATTTATCTGTGAATCTCTGGATGTCTGGATATCTGCATATCTCCATGTCGGAATACTGGATGCTGAAAATCTGCATGCCGGAATGGTGTTCGGAGGATCAACTCCTTAACTTTTATATTCATCTCTCCTCCCATTTTCTTCTATTGGATATTTTCTTGTATCTCATCGGTGTTAGGCTTCCAGGGAATGGTCAGAAATCTCCCCTTCCCCAAAACCCTTGATTGGCCACACACAAACAAAAAGGAGAATATTTTAATTTCATATGGACCACCCATACATCCCAAGGAGAAAAGGACCCTGGGATGGAAAACTGCAATAAACTTTAAGTGCAGTTTTCGGGTGTCACTTTGAAATATATAGTTTTATTTCTTTATTACCCTTGTCTCTTTATATTGCAATTTTTTTATGTTTCCTTTCTTTTATATTTCAAAAAAACTACTGCCGAGAGGAATTGTTACAGAATTCATTTACAGTAAAACATCTGTTTCCTCTGCGGCTCCTTTCATGTCGTTTGCACTACGACAATAGTAGTATTTAGTATTTGATAATAAAAATTTATTTTAAAATTTGATAAAATTCTGTAATGAATGTAAAATGAAATACAACTTATTTGTCTAATCTGCTTATTTAGAATATTTTACAAAGCAAATTGTAAAATACTTAACATATATCATCAGAAATTAATTATGCATTGCTTTCGTGATTTGAATCCGGAAGTAACCACTTCTATGAAATTAAATCTAATATTATATCTGCATATAGACTTACAGCATTCTAATTCGATATTATCGTTATCACTCAATTTTTAAGAAATATGTTAAATTCATTTTTTTCATACAATGCAATTAAATTAAAAATTAAATATTCGGAATAAAATAAAAAAGAAATTGAGAATTATACATTATGTGAATTTTGTTGATAGTAGAAAAAATTTTTACTTTTATTTACATTAAAAAAATTTACCTCTATTTTCAACGAAATAAAATTAAAATAATGATTAAAACATAATTTGTGTTAAGAATTGATAAAGTTCTTTCAATAAGCTGTGCTTTTGATGCTATCGTACTACAGCTATTAATACATTGGTTATCATAAATTAAGGAAAAATAACAAAAATGATAATAATAAAAAAAATATGTGTGGAATTTAATGAAACTTTTGCACATTATACAACACATCAGTAGGTACAAAGTAGCATAAAAAGAAATTACCAGACAATTACGGTGTTATACAAATTAACATATGTATACAATGAACAAGTGGGAGGTGTAAGTTTGGTATAGAAAAAGTAACTTTAATATGGGGTATGATCCAACGAGAAGTGAATGCAGCGCATGCAGAGGTGTGTGATGCTCTCAATTATGTGTAGCCTATTAATCGGCCTATTAATTGTGTAGGATGTATGAGCCATTGCTCTATCAAAGCGCTTGAAACCATGGCTAGGGTTTTAAGAGCGCGATTGAGAGCGGCTGCACGTTGTCCTAGAGTGTCAAAAACATACTGAATTGGGTTAAGTTTCGGTGATCAAGCTGTCATAGCATAAGCTCAATTGTATTCTGCTCAAGATAACCATGCCTGTGTTATCTTGCATTACCATCCTGTAGCATGAAGCATCACCTATTGTCTGGACATAAGGACTCACGTAAGCAACTAGGATGACATCTCTATAGGTGTGAGTCTTAACATTTCCACAGGAAAAGACATAGGATTCTGTGGGTCCACCCATAGATATATCACTCCAAACACAGACACTGTATGGTCCGTATGCATCTTTTTCACGGATGTTTGATGGAGGAAAACAAGTTCCCCATTCTCTACAAATGAAATTGCGCCTCCTGTTATCACTTTCAAAGCTAAACCTGGACTCATCCGTAAAGAAAACAGACCTCCATTGATCACGAGTTGAATGGACATGTTGTCATTCCGACTGCAAACGTTCCCGCCTAAAGCGTGACGTGAGTGGAACGCAAATAACTGGTCATCTCACATAACGATCATGTTAATGAAGCCTTAGATACACGGTTGATCTGGATACCAACTTTTCGGAGTTTGTGGTGAGGGAGTATCTGTATTCAACAGGAGTTATGTTTCTATTCCTTAGTGCGCATAGTTCTATTCATTCGTAAGCATAATTTAGCATAAGTATACGATGAAAAAAATGGAAGATATAAGTTTGGTTTAGGAAATGTAACTTTAATATGGGGTAGGATCCAACTAGAAGCAATACAGTGCATGCAGAGATGTGTTTTCAATTATATGTGATCTATTAATTGTATAGGAAGGCGAGCCATTATTCTTCCAAAGCAGTTGAAAGCATGGCTAGGGTTTTAAGAGCTGGATTGTGAGTGGATACACGTCGTCCTAAAGTGTCAAAACATACTGAATTGAGTGAAGTTCGATGATCGAGTTAGTCACAGCATGAGCTCAATTGTTTCTTGCTCAAGATAACCATCCTTGTGAGATATTGCATTATCATCCTGTAGCATTAAGCATCATATATTGCCCTGACATAAGAGTTCACACATCCAGGATGTCATCTCTATAGGTGGGAGTATTTAAATTTCTACATGGAAAAGACATAGAAGTCTGTGTATTGATCATCAGAACTCATGATAACACGTGGTCGTCCTTGGCTGAATCTTCTGGATGCCAAATCCGTGGTTAGAAATTGTTGCCAAAGTCTATAAACCAACGAGGACTCATATTCAGCCATCTAGTCTAGTCTCCCAATAGCTCACTATTGATATTGATGGGTCAAATGATGCCTGAAGGCCATTTCTACAATTTCGCTATACGAGATTTGTAATCACAGACACGCAGAAACAATTGCCGCCTTGCTCTGAGACATGAGCGATAAATTTTTATACTTCTTGCAAATGACGTATATTGAAAGAAGCACCACTATTTTGCATAATGTCATATTTTTCAGTTTCTTTAACTTACCAACCTATTCAAATTTCATTGAGATCGGCTTTTTTTGGGGGAGAGTTATCACTATTTTTATGATTTTTCCTTAATTTTTAGTAACCAGGTGAATATCACTAAAAATATAAGTAAAAAGTATTTTGATTAAGATTTATTTCTTTGTGTTTCTATTTTGAAATATTTTAATAATGAAATTTTCATAGGGAATATAGAAAATTTGATAAATTAACCATAATTCACAGTGATATACTCAAAATTTTCAATATTAAGAAGTATTTGAGAATTCAATAAAAATAGACTTATACAAACTATTAATATAATATAAGGAATAATATATGCAATGTAATAAATAATAATGCAAATTTCATAACTTAAGGAGCTTTAAATGTTTCTGCGAAAATAAATGCGAAAGATCATAATTAAAAAATATCGATTACTACTAGTGTGTACTAGTAGTTGCAATAACCCTTAAGGAGTTATTTTGATTCAAAAAATTTAAAAAAAAAAAAAAAAAAAAAAAAAAAACCATTTTATTCATTGCTATAGCAATTAGGTTCTTACTACTATAACTTAATTAAAGATCAAAATGTTTTAATGCACAAATAATTGGAAATGATCAACAATTATAAGCAAAAATTTATAAAGAACAAAATATGCTTAAGCCATTCTGTAAAATAAGAGAGTTGTGAAAGGAACAAATCTAAAATATTTCTTACTATGAGGCTTCCGTATAATGTGAAAATTGTCAATGCTTGCATATGTTTTCTAAGCTAGATATAACAACGTTACTTCTTTAACCAATATTGAAAGAAAGATTTTGAATTTAGTCCAATAAAGGAGTTCACTGGAGAAATGTAGATTAAAAGTGACTAAACAAACATATAAGCAAATTATTTGATGAAAAATATCTAGTTAAAAAATAGTTATTTGAAAGCACTTCAATTAAATTAATAAATTTAAGCAAATTAAGGAATTTTGAAATTTATTTTTGAAACCACTATTTCAAACCATTACATTTTTATATAATAGCCTTCTTAAAGTATTGATTTGAAATGTTTTTTCAAATAATTATTAAAGAAAGGCTATATTAAAGTTAAGTGGAACATAGGTTGTTTGAATTATGAAAAAAAAATAATATTTCTTTAATTTATGATAATTTAACCATCAATAAAAAGCAAAGGAATCAAACAAAAATACTTGTAGTCTTTGGTGGATCCTCAATGTTAGACTATAACAAAGTAAAGAGTCGATAACGAAGAAGAAAAAGATACATTTGGCTCTCTTCTAAGCAAATACTTTAATATTCAGTCGGGCTTATTGTGTAACATGTAAGTCCAATGTACTGTTTCTCTTTGAAGGTAAGAGTAACAAATAGCTGATGTAAAAATATTACTGGGCAGATTTATATTTAGGAAAAAATAACTAATCAAAAATATAAAAAAAACCATAAATTTTAGAAAAACTTTCAAAAGAATCATTTTATTCTCAACAGATTCATTTCGCTAATATTCTTTTTTGATTCTTATCAAAAATTTATTTTTACATTAGTTCTTTTTAAAAAGTGAGTTGTAGGGAATTGAAGAGAAAATATTCAATTAAAATTATTTCACTCTAGAACCAATTTTCCTTTTCGTGACCTCGAATATTTAGATGAGGAAGAAACAGTGATAATTGCCCACCATATTACTGAAAATAATCGAAGATAGATTTGTACTTTTGAACCGGAAGCCAGGAATTGGCAAGATAGAATTGACGGAAATCACACAGAGGCGTTAATATATTGGAAAATGAAGTTAAATAATTTTGATCAGCTCGGACTTACTTCCCAAACATTAGACAAAAGATGCTAAAAATGAGTTGGCATTCATTTACATATAAATTTAAATTTGCTTCATTCATATTAAACTTAAGAAAAATATTTGTTTTCAATTCAATTTTTCGTATTTCAGGGAAACCCCTAAATTACGAAAAATTGATTAGATAAAAAATATAACTTTTAAGTAAATTTTTAATGAAAAAACTTTAAAAATCTAGATTTATCTGTCTTAATCGTAAAAAATCTTTAAAAATTTTTCGCCTCTCAAGAAAATATAATAATTAATTATAAGAATTTTTTGACATTATTAATCATGAATTTCCACTCAAATTGGTTTCAAGAAATATTGAAAAGTTAATTTTGTTAAATTTTCACTCCACATGAAATTTAAAATATTGTAAGAGCTTTAAACAAAACATTATGAATATTTTCTTTTTAAATTAATAATAACAGTTGTGTTCTTGGGATGAAGAATCAATAAAATATTCAAGAGAGAGAGAGAGAGATATGATGATTCAAAACTCTAAATTTAATTTCTAGTCTCTTCCAAACTGGAACTAGGAGTTTTAATAAATCAATTATTAATCAGGGTAAACAGGAGACATAGGCATCAAAGCTTTAATTAATACATACTGTTAATCTAACTATTTCTTAAATTTTAGTTTGTCATTAATTATCAGTGTATCAAAGATTACCCTTTCTATCAAAAGAGTCAGTAAACATGGATAATATTGTTAATGCACCCTCTTTGTGTCATAAAACTTTGCAAGAATTTACTGAGGAATGCGCCTGCTTACAGCTCCCTATATATCCGGGGCCGCAGGTGCTATTCTTTGATATTTTAAGTTACCTAAATTGGGACAGATTACTAAGTTGTGAGAAAAGGGAAACAGTTTAGTTTCCTGTTCTCGAGCTGAATTATTCATAATTTCGAAATAAGTTGAGTGTGAAACTGGATCGCTATTGGTGGATAATGGTGATGGAAACTCTTAAGAAATTTTTGGAATCTAAAATTGACAACTCAAAATAGCATGATTAGAATATCGTAAGAAATTTTTAATATATTATTCCTAAAAGTTTTGTACTTATATACTGATATAAATCTTAAAAAAAACAAATTTTCCAAATTCTTAAAACATTTTATTTTGCGTTCAAACAATATTTTACAAAATACTTTGCTTAAAAATAAGTTTCAAAATATTTTATATGAAAAAATATGTATGCTTTTACTTTTAAAAATTCATTATTCATGATTATAAATTTGAATTAAATGATAGAATTTGTTTCTCACAGTAATTAAATGAACATTTCGGTAATAAATAGTAAAATTGTTTTAATTAATTTTATATTTCAAGAGATATATGTTAAATAATGTAAAGGACAATGCAACATAAAAGATTTTAAAACGATTGTAGTTAGTTATTATTATAATGACAATATGTGTGATTCAAAATACTAAGAAATGTTGCCATTCTTTAGGAAGAAGTAATAAATTTAAATAACCAAAACTTTGAAAAACTCTGTTTTGAGAAATATATAAATATCATCGAACTTAAAAAAAATGTGTTGAGATTAACAAAATCTGATTTATATATCTATCTACACATACGTGTGTGTACATATTTCTGAAATATGCAGGAGATTAACACAAAAAAGTAGATTATAGCGTTAATTTACCTTAGTAATTTAAATATTTCCTTTAAAAAATTTTCATGTAAATGAAGGAATACAGTAAGAAGAATTAAGATGATTCTTTTAATAAATATTCATAGTTAAACTTCGCTCTTGCTGCTTCTGAATGCTACATCTACGCCTTTTTCAACCAGTTTAGCATTTTATTTCTTGAAAACAGCTCCTATCAAAAGATTGATTTCAAATATTGAAGATGTGACTATAGATGTTTTGAGAGGAAATTCATTTTCCAATAAAGAATAATAATTTATAAAATTAGTATATTAAAAAAGTGCTTATTTTTTTAAAATTCAGTTATGTAGGCAATTAATTCCACATATTCCAAACTATTATGCTGTTTTGAAAATTAATAAATGTTATGTAATTGATGATTATCTTAATTGCTCCAAAATAATTTTGAGTTTCCTTGAAATTTTAAAGTCTAATATCTAAATTTCCCGTGGATATAAAAGGCAATATTAGAAATTTTTATATTTTATGAGACGATCTTTGAATAGTTATAGTACCATTTTGCTACATTTTTTGAATAATACAAGAATTCTCTAATTTAAATTTTACCTCGACTCTTACTATAATTTAAAATTTAATAAATAATTTTAAATTTGAAAACATACATTTTCAAAGGAATCATTAGCTTCACATTCAAAGACTATAAAATTATTTAAATAATTTTTTTCCAATTTTAGATTTTTATCCAAGGAAAGGTATTATTTCTTTTTTTTTAAAGTGTGAGATAGTTTTAAAAATTTAAATCTATGATCTACACCCAAAATTTAAATGATTGTTTTAACAGTCACAATCAATAAATTTTAAAAAAAAATGTTTTTTAGCAATGATACAATTTTTTTATTTTGGCCTTCAGGACAATTTATTGACATTTTACTTTTTAAGAGTGTTGTATGTAATTCTTTGGTTAACAAAGTATGATATTTAAATATGAGTATGAAAACGTCACTGTCATTATCAGATAAGAGGAATACAAGATTACATCATAGTGATCAAATAAAATTCTTTTATTTATTGATAAACATTCACCGTTTCTTTATACAAAATATAGCAATGAACCAAATAAAATCAATTTACTATAACATGAATTACTCAACATAAATATCGTGTCTTTTTACGGTTACTGAGGTCACTTTAATCATCAGATTTATATAAGGACTGTTAATTTATTTTTATAAGTTGCATTTATACCTTCAATTCGTATAATCTTAATCTATTCACTCAAATTTTAAAATTTTAAAAACTTATTTCAAAAAGACTTCAATGCATCTTTAGATAACGATTTTCCAAGTAAGCAAATTAAAGATTGTAGCTAAGCAATGTGGTCCCACTATTATACGTTTTGAATTATTATTGCTTGTTATCTTAAAATTATTTGGCATCATTTACAGGTATTTTAAGTTAGGGATATAATAAGCCTTATGTACGTAATGTTCATTGTTTCCAAAACATTTTCATTTCAATAAGCGAATCTTAAAATATTTTTTTTCAAAATTGAATGTATTGGCAGCTATACACTGATCAATATAGATCCAAACAGGAATGGATAGCAAAATTTTAATTCTTCAAGTAATTTGCTACACGCTAAAGGTAGGAATAATTGTGCTTCAACACTTTAAATGTAAAGTTATTTAAAATTGCACTTTTCCATATAATCTCAAGACCAGAACTTTGACACTGGCAAATGTTTTTGTTTGAATATATTTATCGTATTCAGATAAAAACATTTATTTGAATACATTTTTCATGGGCAAATAAAAACTATTAAATACTTTTGTTTTTATTTAGAAAAGATTGTTTTTAATGCAGATAATTCCATATATTTTATAAGACCAATACTGCGTGCCCAAAAGTAAGACTTAAAATATACTGGTATTATTCCCAAGTCTAATTTGCAATTAATGTCTAGTGTAATTTATTTTTAATTTGATGAACTATGCACCCAAGGATAAACTTAATGTGTTTATTAATTAATTCATATTTTTTGCTTCCTTATAGTCTATTCTTGTGTCAACATAGTTAGTTTTTGTTTGGTTTCACATCATTTGCTGTATATTTTTTCATTTATTATTAAAATTTTTATTTGAAAAATTTTATTAGTGATATATATATCCACATATTATTAATAATAAATTTCACTTAAGTTCAAAAAACCCTGATAAAAAATATTCTAAGAGTTAAAAAGGACATTATATAAAAAGAAATATAATACGTATCATTAAAATTGGTTATCAGCTTGAAAGTAAAAAGATCAATACGATTTCAGAACAATTTAAAATACAAAACTTGCATGCTACGAAAATTAAAATTTAATATGTCCTAAAAAATTGTTATGAAATGTATTTTAAGCAAATTAATTTAAAAAAAATTACCTAATTTTATAGTAACAAATAAATTTGTAAATTTTATAAAAGTTACTGGTATTTTATGATTGGTTAATTTTGTGTGTGTCTTCATAATTCATGATTGAACATAGATCATTAGCATTATGCTATTTAAAGATTGAAAAATTTTAAATTAAAATTTCAGATATTATATTTATTCATTTTAATTTCAATAAACAATAATAACAAAAAAAGATACTTTTCAATTATTAGCTAACGTTTTCTTAACTATAATGCTACATTAATTATGCATTTGCACTGCGGGTCACCGTAAATGCAACACCCTGAAGTAAGTATGCAAGTACCATGAAATTTACAATATATGCATTAGTGGTGGTGAGATATTCAAGATTAGAATTTTTGTATTCAATATTCAACATTAGACTAAGATTCGAATTTCAGTGCCCACGCGCCGGTCGCGTCACTTTAAAACGCAATTTAAGACTTGAAGATTTCGATGATTTCAAGTTCAGCAATTATGCCTCGTTCTGTCAAGTTTCTGTCTACACACTTATGTCTACAACGCATCGAGTTTGGAGACACCGTGGAGAGAGGATGCTGCACAGCTGCGTAATCGCCTCCACACTAGTCCTACACCGGGTCAAAGGGTTCTTCGTTAATCTCTAGATTGAATAGCTTTCCAGGCCAACTTGCTCTCCAGATCTTTCGCCGATAAAAAACATTTGGTCCATGGTTGCCCAATGATTGACCCTGATTATATCCCCAGCTGCCACATCAGTTCAGCTTTGACAACGTGTGGAAGCTGTTTGGTCTGCTGTACCCCAAGAACATTTTCAAAGTCTTTTTTAATCAATGCTGATGCATGACGCAGTGGTGATCTCCAACAATCTAAGATAATCAAGATAATAAATAAGATAATAAATCTAATCCACTACTAAGGCTACTGATTTTGGCCGGAACCACACTTCACAGAAGTCTATAAATGTAATCACTTGGTATTTGGTCAACATGTTATCTACAAAATAAATTTTGTTGTGATATCTCTTGTCTTTCTTGGTGTTGCAATTTAGGTGGTCAGCAGTGTATTACACTGTTTTTAAATATTAATCCTTATAGCATTTTTTCAATTTAATTGTGTTACTAAATATAAGATAAATGATCTTTAAATTGTAATAATCAGTCCTTGATATAAGTTATACAGTTCTATTTAAAATCTAGATATAGTTGGAACAAGTAAATCAAATTTTGCTGTATCTAAAAAAGTATTACAATTCAATCTCATTTTCTTTTATTTTCAAAATAAATTTCTTGCTACATAGTTTTGTAATACCTTCAATATGAATGAACAAATAAATTTATAACATCTAGTTTTTCAAAGATTGGATTATTTTGTAAGCCCTTTTGTTTTAAATGTATAATATATCAAAGATTCTCTTTTATCTACACAAAAGTAAATGCCTTTACTAAATTAAAGAAAAATAGTTTTAATATAGCCTTTAAAGTAACAAAAATTCCATAACTCTACAATATTGTTATTATATCAAGTAATATCATGTTATATAGTTATAAATAACTAAATTAAAAAATTACTTTTTATTTAAATGAATAAATATATGCTTGAAAGGAGCAGCGTACTGTAGTGAAAGCATAATGAACTGCTTCGCGCATACACATTTACATAAACATTAATTCAAAGAATAGTATACTACCACAAAACAAAGCAATTTACTGCAATAAAAAATTTCTAAATTGCAATACATTGTTTTATTTTCCTCAATAATCATTTTCTTTAATTTAAAAATTATTTGTATAATTATAATCATAAGTTATTTAAAAAATTATTTTAATTTGAAAATTATATTTGCCTTATTTGATAAATATATGTACATCCACAAATTCAAGAATAAAATTTATGGTACTTCAATGAAAATTTCATTATCAACTGAAACTTTTATCACCATATTTAGTTTTTTATTGCTAGTTATATTATTTAGTTTATGATGTTTAATCATTGACTCAAAATTTTTATAATACTTTGTCATCGCTTTTTATGATATTTCATCATCGATATTTCATCATTGAATCATATTTTTTCAGGTAAAATTTGAAATGTTTTCTTCAATGAATGTATTAAAAAAATTTCGATGAATCCAAGCGTTCTGTAAGCAATTAGAGCTCTTCTGGAAGAGAAGAATGCAACAAAATATATTCTTGTGATAATCATTTCAAATGTTCTATAATAAAAGCCACACCAACATAAGAGATAACCTTTAAATTTTATGTTAAATTTACAAAATGTCAAACAAATACAAATCAAATAAAAAGATAAATTATAAAACTTTCAGTGAAAACTTAAAACATAAACAATGATCCAATAATGATAAGTTTTCGAAATTATTAAGAAAAATTATCACAATATTTTCATACAATTAGCAATAAACATATTTTAAATATCCTTTCTTGTCTTGAATATAATTTTCAGTACTATACATTGGCCTATTCTCAACTTATTGCTTGAGATTACTTTTTAAATATAATTACTTTTTAAAAGTAAACAGGAATAAAACACAAATCATATTCCATTGACAAAATCTAATATCTCTTATTGACATTACAGTGTCTGATTATAATTTATGAACTTTAATTTCTTAAGAAACCATTTCTCCTTTTAGAAAATTTTATAAGTAATTTAATTTCTATATATTTGTGCTAAATGGTTGGAACATTATTATTTTTTGAATTGTGAGGTATAATTTTAAAGTTTATATAAATGCTATGAATGATTCCTTTATGCCAGGGATGGGCAAACTACGGACCGCCGGTAGGTTCTATACGGTCCGCGGATAGAATTTTAATTTGCCTCTGACGGGCAAATTAAAAGAAATATTCATATATTATATATCCATCTCCTTTTCTTCCTTGTTTAAATATTATATTTTTCTTTCCTTTTTTCAAAGAGTTGGTAATTTGTTTACATGCTCTATTTTTGTTCTACAAAACATAAATCGAAGGAAATAGCAGGAACAGGCAGTTTTCAATCGGTAAAGTGTTAAAAGCGGAAGTTATTTGTTAGTTATACCTGTTATACCAACAAGCGTTATCTTTTTCTTGTGGAGCAGACATATGGGAATTCAATATTATAGGTGAATTAGACCTCACATGTGGAAGACTGTGCATTTTAAGATCCATCTAGTGGCTTTTTCTTTTGGTGCGAGTTCTAATATTATTGATTGCGTGTTGAAAGACTGTGGACATATAGCGTCATTGTGAATATAGTGGTGAAATTATTAAAAGTATAGCGTAGCTAGTGCTTGTTTGGGTTATTTGTAAAATATTTCAATCCCAAAATGGCTACTAAAAAATGTAAAGTTGATTCAGAGTGCCGCGCTTTTAATGATGAATGGACATGGAAATTTTTTTTCAAGTGTAAAAATAAACCAGTGTGTCTTATCTGCAATGAAGCTGTAGCAGTCTTCACAGAGTATAACATTTCCCGCCATTTCACATCTAATCATAAAAATTCTAATTACGAAGCAATGTCTGAATATGAAAAAAAAATTCAGAAAGTCTTTGTGGAAAATTATCAGGCCAGCAAAATTTTTTCAAGGAGGTACACAGTATTCAAGAAGCAGCTACACCTGCAGGTTACAGTGTAGCATACAATATTACTAAAAATAATAAAGTTATCAGTGATGGGGAGTTCGTTAAACAATGCATGCTCCAAGTTTGTGATGTTTTATGTCCAGACAAGAAAAATAATATTGAAACTGTAAGCTTATCTCGAAAAACGGTGACTTCAAGAATGGAAGCCATCGATAAAAATTTGGCATCACAGTTAGAGTTAAAGATTAGTCGGTTTAAATTTTGTTCCATAGCTATGGATGAAAGCACTGATATAAATTATACTGCCCAATTAGTATTATTTATAAGAGGTGTTGATGAGAAATTTGAAATTATTGAGGAACTGGCGTGCATGCGTTCTTTAAATGGAACTACAACGGGATGATATTTTTCGTGAATTTCAGGAAGGGCTTTTAACTTTGAAAGTGCCTATAACAAATATATGTAATATTACGACCGATGGAGCACCAAACATGACACGAAAAAATCTGGATTTTTTTGACTCTTTAATCAAAACTATCCCGGGAACAATGTTGTTTTTCTACATTGTGTTATACATCAAGATGCTCTGTGTAAACCTGCATTGAATATGAAACCTGTGCTTGATACAGTCGTGAAGCTTGTAAATACTATTCGATCTCGTGGGCTTACTCACATGCAATTTCGAGATTTTCTTCAGTCAGTGCAATCTGAATACTCTGATGTACTGTATAACACGAAAGTAAGGTGGCTTAGTGCAGGATGTGTTTTCGAGCGAGTTTGGCAGCTGAAAGACGACATTGTGTCGTTATTCCATGAGAAACAGTGTTCTGCGGAGTGCGAAATGTTAGAAGATACAAAATGGCTTTCAGACTTTGCATTTTTCACTGATATTCTTTGTCATATGAACAACTTGAATTTCAAGATGCAAGGGAAAAATCAATTTATCGACAATATTTGGTCACGTCTCAAAGCTTTTAAACTAACTTAATATGTTTGCTGGGCAGCTAGGTAAGAACGACTTATCTCATTTCCCGAGGTTAAATTCAATACCTCAGTATATGAAGAGAACCTTAAGAATTATGAAGATAGCTTGAAAAAACTGCATTTTGAGTTCGAACGCAGATTTCAAGATTTCAGTGCCATTCAAGCAGAATTGGATATTTTTACCATACCATTCAAGCGGAATTGGATATTTTTACCATGCCATTCAAGCAGAATAGGATATTTTTACCATGCCATTCAACGTAAATTGTGAAGCAGTGAGGTCAGATTTGCAGCTTGAATTAATTGAGTTGCAATCTAACAATCATCTCAAGCAATTGTTTCTAAATATGTCAAAGTTAGAGTTTTACAAATTATCGAAAGTAAGTTTCCCAAATTTAATATCTAATGCCCAGAAAATCAGTGCTATGTTTGCTTCATCTTATATATGTGAACAAGTGTTTCCAACTTAGAAAGAATTATTTCTGATGAGCATTTAGCCTCGTTCCTTATAATCAGTACATCTCACTTCGAACCTCAATATAAGGAACTTTTAAAAATGAAATCGCAATTTCATTCATCTCATTAATATATTAAATTGTAATACCTGTATATTGTTTTTAAAATTTTAGAAAAATTCATTTTGGCCCGGCAAACTTTTTTTTTTTTTTTATTTTTGGCCCGCGATCGAAAAAGTTTGCCCATTCCTGCTTTATGCCATTTTGGGTACAAAATTATGTGAGCTAATGTGGAAGAATAGTATGTTCTATATCTAATTCAGCCAAAGTTCTGCCAAATTCCTTAATGCCAGCTGCATATTTAAAATAGACCGTCATTGTAATTTTCTAGCAAAATTATACCATTGTGTAATGGTAAGAAATGTCTGGAATTTACAACTTGGTCCTTACCTCCAGATTATGAAGTCCCCTTTCTTTTCTGTATATTTTTTCAGACCCGCTGAGTTCTCCAGTATGTAAGATGCCATCATTTCTACCATCATTTATTGATAAAAGGGGGTGAAAGGCTAGTTCTTATAGTTGAACATCATAAAAAAAAGATTTATTTTCTTTAATTTTATCACTTTTATCCCTATTTATAGCTGTAAATTCTTCTTTCATTTAAAGCAAATTAAATTAATTATTGGACTTTCTTATGCAATGCCTCTAAAACCACGATCTACATCCAAATGCTTTTTATTAAAAGTCAAATTGAACTGTTATATAACACTTTGAAAGCATTTTTTAAATGCTTTTAGGCAAAGTTTTATTTAATAGTTGTTATAATTCTATGCAATACAATGCCAATGCCAGACAGTTTATGCTATTTAATTTTTGTTTATATGGTATCTTATGTTCGTTTGGCTCTAATAAAGGACATTAGACATTAATCATACTTTTTAATAGTTTATTCAAGAGTGTAAAATTGCATTTTTAAGACAATTATAATGATTTTTATTGAATTGAGTTTCGAAAAATTTTGATAATCATTTGATCATCTTTATGCCTAGACATACATAACGAAGAAAATATGTGCAATGTCCATAAATTAAATTACATACAAATAGCAACAATTTAAATCTTTCAGACATTTATATATACTTTTCCATTCGCATATTTTATTAAATTAAAATTATGTATTTCTAAAAATGTTACTTTTCATTAAGGAGTATGTGATTAATTGAGAGTAAAAGCTTTTAACATAATTGCATCACACAAGCAAAAATATATTTTTATCTTATTATTTCATTTACTCTTTATTCTTC
Source organism: Latrodectus geometricus (assembly GCA_026290005.1). NCBI lineage: Eukaryota > Metazoa > Arthropoda > Arachnida > Araneae > Theridiidae > Latrodectus > Latrodectus geometricus. The sequence goes on along the minus strand of JAPDSC010122349.1, from coordinate 13,960 downwards.
TATCATCGAGTCTTAAATACGTTTTAAAATGCTTGAGAAATAAACTTCAAAATGACATCTTAATTACTTTGTTTTTTTTTCATAACTTCAAATTATATTATTCGTATTGTAATAGGTACTTAAAGTTATAATTAATCGTTAAGTGCTTAATATTTTCCTTTTTAATATAATGATAATGTATACATAAAATTCTCTTACAAATTCAGAAGTAAAACTATTAGACAACAAATATAGTTATTATTTTACTTTATAATGTTTCTTATTTTAAAAGAAATATTAAATGCTGCAATAGACATTTAATTAAGGGAAACATATGAAGGAATAAAAAATATTTATATATATATATATATATATATATATATATATATATATATATATATAATCAGTGTCTTTTGAAACTTAAGCTAATATTTTATTAAATGAATTAATTCAAAAGATTAAGAAAAACAATATTATGTAAGTGCAACATAAATACATCATTTATTTAATAAAGACATTTTAATCATACTGAATTCCAGCAATATCTTTTTTCTTAAACCTTTGCGTAATAAACGTAATATCTTAAAATTGTGACCATTATAAGCACTTTTAAATTATCATTTTAGTTTCCTTTACCTCCTCATGACTTATAACACTTTTTAAATTTTATAGTATAATTTAAAAGTCTGCTTATTATTACAAATAAAGATTCAATGTAAAATTTATAAAATACACATATTCCCTGAAAATAATTTTCCTTTCATATTGCATTTCTACCTTTTGTTAAATATAGAGAAATTTCACAGTTGACTGCAATAAAAAATATCTAAATATATTTAAATAACTATTAAGAGAGAGATATTTTTAAATTACTTAGATATATCTAAATAAAAAACGTATCTTAAAGATATCAAAATGATATAAATGTATTATATAAATAAATATTAATTAATAATTTTTATATCTGATTTTAAATGTAATCAATCACTTCAGGATAATATAAATGTGTAAATATCCATGATAATATTTCCTGCGTGACTGGATGCTTAAGTTCTTAAAGAGACACGATCTTCTGATTACAATTAAGATCATTATACCATTATCTAATATATAATTCCGGAATATAAATTTAACGATTTTCTTTTAAGCACGCATTATTAAATTTCAAATAAGCAAACTGTTTATTCCTTTCCATTAAATTATCGTTATTGAAATTGTAAAATTTTAAACAGTTTATAAATATACTAAGAATTCCTGTTTAGAATTTCAGTTGATAAATAGCTTTCATTTTCCTACAGAATAATTTATTTGCATGCATATAAATACAAAGAATATATTTATATTATATTTCAATAATAAGAGTTCTTAAATAACTTAAATATCATTTTACTAAAGAATGGGAAAACACAGAGATGCAGTGGTTGATTAATATCGTATTTGCTAACAATATCAGACGCTTAAATGAGTAGCTATTAATCGTTCAATGAAATATTTATTACTATGTTCGACATTTTGATAGGTATTAAGCTTGATATCTTCAGTAAATTTATAATTTATATTGTAAATTATGTTATCCTTCTAACATCCCTTAAAAGTATAATATATAAATAAGATAATTAACTTATTTATAGCTTTGGTAAGCCATAAAATAGTTACATGGTTACAAATTTCTATTAAGTCTTAAATAGATGAGGGTAACATTGTTGTGATCTAGAAAATGACCTCTTAGAAACATCCACTTTATGAACACTATTTTTAGGATACTTATACAGTACTTATAGCAATTATGTACTAATATTTTTATAAATTATTTTTGAATAACAATAATATTCATAAATTTATAAAATCACAAAGATTAAATATTTTCAACTTTAAAAACAACATATATTGTATGTAATTTTTAAATCAAAAGAAAAATATGAAAATAATTTGATGGAAATGACTTTTAGAAAAATCATTTATTTCAAAATTCTTTCATTTTATAATTATTATCCATTTAATTTTCGAATTAAAGAAATTAATTTATAAGTCATTTATTTTTATAAAAATTATGAATTAATAAAAATATATATCATAAACGAAATTTAATTTAATTTATTTTGTAATTTTTAAACGTAGCTTTCGTACATTGTTTTATTAAAAATTTATTGCATTATAAACTTATATATTACTTTTTATAAAACATCATTTTGTATTATAAAAAGTGAAATAATTGTTAATACAAAATTTTAAATATAAATTTTGTAAGATATTCCATTATCTTAAGGAGATTTTCTAGTTACAGTTTCAAAGCATATTTTAATTATAATAAATTCTGAAATTTAAACAGATTTTTATTTGATCATTGACCGTTTGAGTTAGGAATCAATTTTTGTTAATTTTATAGTAATGTAGGATTTGTAAAATAAAAGAGAGTATAACATTCATAGTGTACATAGTTATCGTAACATAAGATACTAAGAGTTAAAAAATTTCTAGTTGTGTTATATCAATTACGATAATTTTAAAAAAGGTATTTTATTTTTTTTCTATGAAGAGGAAATTAGATCATGTGGTTGTATATTATTTGCACTCGTTTCATACCAGAAAGATTAAACTGTGAACAAATGGTATTTACTGACAGTTTTGGATCAACAATATCTGAATTACATTTTCCGTATTTACTGACTTAATAAGTTTTCTTTCAATAGAGTATATGTTTGTAATATAAGAATTACACAATAATATATTTGCTCATTTATATATCAGTGACATATCATATTTTAGTAGTGTAAATTGATCATGAAAAATGTATGTTTCTCTATTATTTTTAAAAATGTCCAAAGATTTTATATCTTTGCAAAAGAATATTATGAAAAAATTGCTAAATAAAATTAACTTAGAAATAGCAATGGAGTTTTAGTTATAGTTTAATAACTCATAATAATTAATTACGAGACTACAGAACTAATTAAAATATTGATTTAATCTATTCTTTTTTAAATTAAATGGAAATTATGGAAAACTAAATATTTTTTATTATTGGTTCAGTAGTGCCAGCTAGACACTTTCCGTGTTTAAATAATTCGTCGAAGTTTTGAAATCTAATTAACTGAAAGAATGGCATATGTTTTCCGAAGTTTATCCCATGTGATAAGCTCCACTTTTACTGAGGATTTTCCATAAATTCTGATAAACTTTAGTATTGAAATGTCTGTATTTGATCTATTTATGTCCAAGATTATTCCAATTTCAATGATTTTAGAACTTTAATTAGCTTTTATGATTTTATATTATGCTTAATTATTGGAACAGTTATTGGAATTTAAATGAATATTTATTCTTTAAAAATATGTGTTTATAACCTATTCATGCTGTATTAAAATATTTCTAATTAAAATGATAATTAAAAAAGTTTATAATTATCATCAATTGTTAAATGCCATGTGGAATTTCTTGATAATCTTATGTGATTTATTTATCACAATTTTCAAATAGATTTATTTATGTGCTTTTGCTATAAGAATTTAAACATTTAAATAAAATCATGAAAAAAATTCAATAGAATATCATTCAATATATATTAATATAATTCAATATATATTAATATAATTCAATATATATTAATATATTTTAAGACATTAATAGAATGCAATTATTTAATTTTGGTGGCATAAATTTATTTGTATTTTACTGTTTATTGATAAAATATTAAAATAAATGTATTTGAAGTTTGCCTTCGATAAAATATATAAACATTTTCCAAACCAAATGCAAGTATGGGTAGAATATTTATAATTAACATGATATAAAATTGCCTTAATGTAATTTAATGTTTGAAGGAAATTGCCCCACAATAAAAATAAAAATTTCATTTCGATGTATAATTTTCTATGTAATAACCTTCTGTTTAATAACTTTCGATAGCCATTTAATACCTTCCGACTGATAATTTTCTATTATTTATATCTATACATTCATTATTAAGCATAACGTAAAGCATTTAAGAAATATTTGTGTACTAGAAAGTCCTTATATTTTAATAATTAAAATAAATGTACATTTATAAGTTAATAATAATGACCAATATATTGTGTTTAATTATTAAATTAAGATTTATTATGAGATAATTATTTTAAACAGGCTTCATACTTAAAATAATAATCAGATGATAACTTTATCCCTCAATAAATCTAATTCATATTTAAAATTTTAAAATTCATTTTTGTTTTATCATCACAGTATACATCATTGTATGCATCAAAGTTTTAATAAAGGATACATGTTTTATTTCATCTTTATTTTATTTATCTCTAAATGTTCAGTTCACGAAAGTAAACATTTCTGTCCATAGCTACAAAATATCTTCACATACCATTATTTGTACCATAACTGAAAAAAGAGAATGTTTAGTTAGTATTATGTGGCTGTCATTCTTAACGACAACATTATTTCACACTTTATGTTGATTTATTTAAAAAAGAATAATGATATTCATCTTTATTAAATAAATCAACAAGGATCGATTGTGAGTGTAAAATAATAAATTAATTCTTTTTCAAATTGAATCAAAGTTTTCCAAGCAAAATCAAAATCATACTTATTTTTTTTAACACTTTCTTCAGGAAGATAATATTCCATTATAATCGAAGAAAAAATTAGAATATAAAGGCAAATTTTAAGATTTGAACTTTGATAAAAATTTGCCTTTATATTCACAAATAATTTATTCTGTTAGTACATTCTTAAGCTTAAAAATGCATTATACATAAGAATTAAAATAGTATTTTTTTGCAACTTTTAATCTTCTATATATTCACATGTTATTTATTATTCTATCATTTTTTAAATTTTATATTTATTATTTTAAAAAGATATTTTTATCAAAACTTTTGTTACAAAATTGAAATTTACATATTGATTTTTATTAGAAAGTTTTTAAAATGCGATTTTATCTTTCACTTAAGTATTTTAACTAATTATTTTAACGATTAATGGAACATATTTCAATACCGATAAGATTTACTAACATTTTCATAGCGATATTCTAGGGTTATCTTAAAACCAAGTTATTGCGTTCTGGTTCTTGAATGAACAAATTCAAAAATATTTGATTATATCTTCAGAATTTTTAATTAATTAAATTTTATTTGCTTTTTGATGAAAAACTGAAAATGTGTGTAACCATTAAAAACATACACGTTTATGTGTAACCATTAAAACGTTGTGTGTAACCATTAAAAACATACACATTAAAAACATATGCGTTTCTTCAATGTTTTAAGAGAAAAAAATATTTTTCAATTTCAATTAACTTTTATATCTTAAAATAAATGTGAGACTATCAATGAATTTAAACTTTAATTTACGAAGAAACATAATTAAATTAGTATTTATTAATTTATTTTGATTCTACAAAGAAAAGCATACGGCATCGTGCGATGAAATATGAACTATTTGTTAATTCATTTATTTTGAAAAGATATTTATTCAGTCTAAAATACTAGATATTGCTTTCTCTAAATTCTTTATTGATATTTATTTTTCAGTTAATTTAAATTAGCGAGCTTTTTACTTTTTGAGTTCACATTTTATTCTCTTGGTGCATCACTAATTAAATAAGTTATTTCGTACTTTTGTATTTTAATACAATGTTCAGAAATTGGCATTGTTAGCATACAGTAGATAGATATTAAATCAAAAATGAATAATATTCTGGCAATCATGAATGAAATTCAAAAATATAATTTATTTTGAAATATGAAAAATTAAATTATTAAATGTTGACATTTCTTTACATCTCGTTTTCTAATTTCTATTCATGATAAATGCCACTACTTTATATATTTATCAATTTTCAAAGATTATTTACATTTTAATCATTTAAAATCATATGACTACACACATATGCATTTCATAATATATTGTTAAATTATTAAAGTTAAAACAAATCTCAGAAATTGATTCAAATTATGAAGATACAAAAAATTTAAATTTAATTCCATTTACTTCAGTAATTCTGTAATATATTTTTATTTAGCTAAATAATCTTAAAGATCCTTCAAATAAATATATATATGTGGAATGTGTGTGTGTGTAAAATTTCACATGTTATCAATTATTGAAAGAATAAATTATTATCATTCACATACAATTTTTAATAAAAATTAAAATATGGATGGATGTTAATTTAAAAATGTTAGAAAAAAAATATATCTTATATAAAAATTATTCATCGAAACCAAAAAACGTTAATTTATCTTATGGTCCCCTCTTGAAAATCGATTAGCATTCCCGAGAGAACTATTTTTCTCAAGGAGTTTCCTATTGTGGGATGTGACTATTATTAAACATAATGTTATTCTACTCCACAAATCCTCTTAATTACTGGTATCTTGATTCATTCAAGATTCAGCAAACTACGCCTATGTCATTAGCACTATATCTTCATCAAGATCAAGCAAATAGGAAAGTTATAGTACGGTTAAAGAAATGCTCTAAATCTGAGAATTGTGGCTAACATTTCTTTGTTTATTTCCTTTATGGTCTACTGAGGAATAATTAGTTGTATATATATATATATATATATA